>JACRUU010000020.1:11180263-11220263 GCA_030449085.1 Kryptopterus vitreolus
GTTCAAATGATGCTCGGGGCTTTGTACACATACAAAAAAAGCCCTACAAATCTAGAGGAAATATCAATACTTTTTGTTTATCACCAGCTGACTCTTTTAGGCTTGAGTGAGTTTCCAACTTTTACATTCGCTCCAGTAAAGTGAAGGCTGTGATCCACTTAGAAACTGCCAGTCTGATCGTTACTGGATCATTATCCACTTGGTGTGATGTTGCTGTCTTTCTCTCTAGCTGTCTCTTTCTATTTCTCCCTGTTTGTCCTTTTCCAGTTGTCATATATTTTACTTCCAATTTTCAACTTCCTCTTTTCGATTATTAAATGATGCGATTTTCGCTCACCTCCAATAATCCAAAAGATCAGAACATTCAGTTGAATAATTACTTTTGCTCAAAATGTTTTTGGTCACATGTTATGTTTAATACAGTTTCTAAATATATAAATATATGTCTGAGATTTTTGTTTGTTCGTCATGCACCAATCTGGCATACTGTAAAAGTATGACATTATAACATGACAGGTGAAGTTAATAACAGTGATTATCACTTCACCATTCACCAGGGCATTTTTTAGTGGAGGGGGGTATCTGATATATATATATATATATATATATCTATATATATATATATATATATATACCATATATACCTATATATTAGATACCACAGGCTCACGGAGATCCAGAATATAAGGCCATATATCTCCTATATTCTATTACACAATGGGCACTTGTGTGTTGTATTCTAACTAATACGCTCGATTATAATTCTATCCATATATATATATATATATATCTATATATATATACAGACGTGGACAAAATTGTGTTGGTACCCTTTGGTCAATGAAAGAAAAAGTCACAATGGTCACAGAAATAACTTTAATCTGACAAAAGTAATAATAAATAAAAATTCTATAAATGTTAACCAATGAAAGTCAGACATTGTTTTTCAACCATGCTTCAACAGAATTATGTAAAAAAATAAACTCATGAAACAGGCATGGACAAAAATGATGGTACCCCTAACTTAATATTTTGTTGCGCAACCTTTTGAGGCAATCACTGCAATCAAACGCTTCCTGTAACTGTCAATGAGACATCTGCACCTCTCAGCAGGTATTTTGGCCCACTCCTCATGAGCAAACTGCTCCAGTTGTGTCCGGTTTGAAGGGTGCCTTTTCCAGACTGCATGTTTCAGCTCCTTCCAAAGATGCTCAATAGGATTGAGGTCAGGGCTCATAGACGGCCACTTTAGAATAGTCCAATTTTTTCCTCTTAGCCATTCTTGGGTGTTTTTAGCTGTGTGTTTTGGGTCATTGTCCTGTTGCAAGACCCATGACCTGCGACTGAGACCAAGCTTTCTGACACTGGCTAGTACATTTCTCTCTAGAATTCCTTGATAGTCTTGAGATTTCATTGTACCCTGCACAGATTCAAGACACCCTGTGCCAGACGCAGCAAAGCAGCCCCAGAACATAACAGAGCCTCCTCCATGTTTCACAGTAGGGACAGTGTTCTTTTCTTGATATGCTTCATTTTTTCGTCTGTGAACATACAGCTGATGTGCCTTGGCAAAAACTTCGATTTTTGTCTCATCTGTCCACAGGACATTCTCCCAGAAGCTTTGTGGCTTGTCAACATGTAGTTTGGCATATTCCAGTCTTGCTTTTTTTTTTATGATTCGTTTTCAACAATGGTGTCCTCCTTGGTCGTCTCCCATGTAGTCCACTTTGGCTCAAACAACGACGGATGGTGCGATCTGACACTGATGTTCCTTGAGCATGAAGTTCACCTTGAATCTCTTTAGAAGTCTTTCTAGGCTCTTTTGTTACCATTCGGATTATCCGTCTCTTAGATTTGTCATCAATTTTCCTCCTGCGGCCACGTCCAGGGAGGTTGGCTACAGTCCCATGGATCTTAAACTTCTGAATAATATGTGCAACTGTACTCACAGGAACATCTAGTTGCTTGGAGATGGTCTTATAGCCTTTACCTTTAACATGCTTGTCTATAATTTTCTTTCTGATCTCTTGAGACAGCTCTTTCCTTTGCTTCCTCTGGTCCATGTCGAGTGTGGTACACACCATATCACCAAACAACACAGTGATTACCTGGAGCCATATATATAGGCCCAATGGCTGATTACAAGGTTGTAGACACCTGTGATGCTAATTAGTGGACACACCTTCAATTAACATGTCCCTTTGGTCACATTATTTTCTGTGTTTTCTAGGGGTACCATCATTTTTGTCCATGCCTGTTTCATGAGTTTATTTTTTTACATAATTCTGTTGAAGCATGGTTGAAAAACAATGTCTGACTTTCATTGGTTAACATTTATAGAATTTTTATTTATTATTACTTTTGTCAGATTAAAGTTATTTCTGTGACCATTGTGACTTTTTCTTTCATTGACCAAAGGGTACCAACAATTTTGTCCACGTCTGTATATATATATATATATATATATATAGTATATATATATATATATATATATATATAATATATATATATATATAGTTATATATATATATATACCAGGGCACTTGTGTGTATATGTATTATATAATATATATATATATAATATATATATATATATATATATATATATATATATATATATATATATATATATATATATATAGTGGTGAAAAACTGGGAGGAACTTGGGTAGCCAAGGCTCACTGGGCCAACAGACAAGCTACTGGGGTTGGGAATCGAAAATCGATTCTAATTCTGGAATAGTAAGAATCACCTACATGTTATAAAACGAATTATATCGATCCCTGGACGCATTTTTTTTTTAAAAAAAAATGCGTTTTTCATCATTTTTCCTTCTGCTCATCAAATCTGTCAGGACCTTCCACACGTCCAACCTGCCAGGACCTTATGTGGTTATCTAAACATCAGTTTACAAGATGGACCACGGGAAGCAGTCAAAAGTATGGATGATGGAGTCGAGACTTGGAATCGCAAAGAATCAGAATCGGAAAAATGAAAATGATTCCCAACCCTACAAGCTAAAGGCACTGAAACTCAACATGCTGAAGAGCTTATAGAGTGGTCATAATGTTATGGTCTGTGTAAAGGGCACGTTTCAGGTGTAATCTATCATTATAAAGCATGTTAGGACTACTACTACTATTTACTTTTTCCTTCTTCTTCTTCTTCTTCTTATTATTATTATTATTATTGCTTTCTTTCTGTAACCACTTTCCACTAGGCCAGGATGTGGCGGTATATGAAGTCTCAAACACTGCACATGAAGCAGGAATACACTTCTAATGGAATGTCAGTCCATTACTGGGTACCACATACATGCACTCACTCATCTGTTTCAATTTATCTATATCTAAACCAAGCGACCTATAGGCATGTTTTTTAGTATCTAGAAAGAAACTCACATGGGCATACAGATGCTGAGATACTGATAACTAGAGCTAAAAAATAATCATAATAAATAATAAATAATTAAATTCTGAAGCTGTGATGCAGAAACACAATGAAATACTACATTAAACACAATAAACAGGCCATGTGGGTTTGTATCTGAGACCGAACCATTGTAGTGAGGCAGGGCACAGAGACACTGAACGGTGACAGAACAACAACACCGAGCAAATTGAGAGTGAAAGGAGCCCGGCGAGGCGAGCGTTTCTGACTTTCACCGGCGCAGCGGACATGCTGAACATGATCATGTGCTGCATCCAGTTCAAAACGACATGCTGGATGAAGGCCAGGACAAAACAGCTCAGGATCGCTGGAGTTAATTAACCGTTAAGTTGTTCAAAAGATATCAATACCGAATTATCTAAGCGTATCAATGCAACATAAAGACTGTATATGTATAATATAGAAAATAGAATAAAATGGGCACGTTTTGGGATTGGGATCAGAGATCTGATGGGATAAGAGCATCTCGGAAGCATATAAAACTGTAGTCCCGGCCTGTAGTGGTCAGTAACAATGGCCAAGGCTCATGCATTTAGGGAGCATGTGGTCTTTAATCAAATTATTAAAGAAGTTAATGCTAGTAATCTTTGATGGGTCAAGGGAGAGGGTGTAGCTCAGTGGTTAAGGTGCTGATCTACTGAGTTGGGGTTTCAAGCCGCGGTATCACCCAGCTGCCACTCTTGGGTCCTTGAGCAAGGCCCTTAACTTTCTATGATCCAGTGCTGCATCATATCTGATCCCAGTTTCCAGCGAAGCTAGAATATGCAAAATACAATACACACAAAAATGAAGGCTAAAGGCAGTTCTTTTGAGCAGCCGTGGGAGCAACACAATGTTAGGCAGGTGGTCATAATGTTATGCCTGATTGTTGCCAATAAATTTGGTGTATAGTATATATAATCATGAATATGTGGTAGACCAGTGGTTAAGGTGTTGGACTCTAGACCGAAAGATCATGGGTTCAAACCACACCACCACCAAGCTGCCACTTGTGGGCCCTTGTGCAAGGCCCTTAACCCTCAATTGCTCAGTTGTAAGTCGCTTTTCATAAGGGCGTCTGCCAAATTCTGTAAATGTAAATATGTATTCAATTATTCCCAATAGTCTATTCTCTTCATCCTTTCTCTTGGTTAAACCTCTTTCAGTATTGTATAGACATTTTCCTTAGAGTATTTGTCCCTGCAGCTTCGAATAAATGAGAAAAAGCTGTTTAACCAATCAGATTTCGAGTTGGTGACACCGGGGCTCATCTAGCATTCAATAACATCCCTTAAACGGATGGTCAGAGCAAAAGAAATCAAATGGAAATTAATAACATGCAAATAAATAAATGCACGGTGGTTTAGTGGTTAGCACGTTCGCCTCACACCGCCAGGATCCGGGTTCGATTCCCGTCTCGCCCATGTGTGTGTGGAGTTTGCATGTTCTCCCCGTGCCTCAGGGGTTTTTTCTCCGGGTTCTCCGGTTTCCTCCTGGTCCAAAAACATGCACGGTAGGTTGATTGGAACCTTGGAAAATTGTCCCTAGTGTATGAATGTGTGTGTGTGTGTCCTGCAATGGGTTGGCATTCCATCCAGGGTGTATCCTGCCTTAATGCCCATAGACGCCTGAGATAGACACAGACTCCCCGTGACCAGAGGGAAGATCGGATAAAGCGGTAGAAGATGAATGAATGAATGAATGGCTTAGTTGCTTAGCACGTTCGCCTCAGACCGCCAGGGTCCGGGTTCGATTCCCGTCTCGGCCATGTGTGTGCCTCAGGGGTTTTTTCTCCTGGTTCTCGGGTTTCCTCCTGGTCCAAAAACATGCACGGTAGGTTGATTGGCACCTTGGAAAATTGTCCCTAGTTGTGTGAATGTGTGTATGAATGTGTTTGTGTGTGTGCCCTGTGATGTGTTGGCATTCCATCCAGGGTGTATCCTACCTTAATGCCCATAGACGCCTGAGATAGGCACAGGCTCCCCGTGACCCGAGGGAAGATCGGATATAGCGGTAGATGATGAATGAATGAATGAATGTATCATTTATAACACAGCTTCTACCAGTCTTTTTTTTTTTACGATGTTCAAAATAACTGTCATATCCACATAACAATCACACTGTTATATTCGTATTGTCTCAAACCCTAAAAAGAACAGAAGCATTAAAGGGCGTGAAAATCAGCAAGAGTCGTCTTGAATTTTTTTTCCCTTTTGTCCCCTGCACCCAAATCCATATCCCGATCCATATCTAAAAAAAAAATGAAACAATTCTCCGTGCCACATTGACGCCGCAACGTTCCAGACATTATCTCAGGAAGCTGATCCGCCATTAAAGCTGAGCACATTTTTCACACTTAAAAATCAAAACAGAGTATTCTCCTCCTGCTAAAAGGCAAAAACACAACAAATTGTGCTGATAAAATGAGTTTGGCCTTTCTCACATGCATAAACACTTTTTACCCAGGACTTTTTGTCTGTCACATTGTGCTTAGGTTTTATCCACAAAGCGACATTAAAACAATGAATATTTTAAAAGTGTTGCATTTCTCCCTCCCTCCCCGCCCTCAGCAGCTGCTTACACAGCATATATCAATATTCATAATTTGCCACACTCAAGGCGGTCTGCCAGCCAATTTCGAAAAGGAACGGTACCTCGGTACATTCGAAAAGCTGTTTGCTGAGTCATGGTTGTTATCTGGACGAGAAATGAGATTACAAGGTCTAGATTTTCATGCGAATCCGTCATTCCTGTGGATAATTACATTTCCACATCAATTGTAAACTTTATAGAGGACTCTGCAATGAAGGGCATTTAATTAGGAAGTGAGCAATAGAGTCGTACCCTGACATACGTGTGTTGGGGGTTATATACTGTATGTAGTGTAAATACTGTATGTGGTCATAAAAAAAGACGATAATTGCCTTTCATTGATGCCAGAATGGCCAAAAAGTTTTACTTCCCAGAGGTTATCGAGTACTTCAGACTTCTCCTGAAGTTTCTAAACTTTCACTCATGACAATCACCATTAAATATTTGAACCCAATGTGAGCTCTAAAGATATATATATATATATATATATATATATATATATATATATATATATATATATATATATATATATATATATATATATATTCATATCATTCATTCATTCATTCATTCATCTTCTACCGCTTTATCCGATCTTCCCTCGGGTCACGGGGAGTCTGTGTCTATCTCAGGTGTCTATGGGCATTAAGGCAGGATACACCCTGGATGGAATGCCAACCCATCACAGGGCACACACTCACACAATTCACACCACACACACATTTATACACTAGGGACAATATATATATATATCTAGGGTATATATATATATATATATATATATTCCCCTAATTAGTGCTTGGCCGATATGTACTATAAATAGAATCTCAGATCTTAGATACGGTGGGGAAAATGAGTTTCCTATTGCTATTTGTACCTGTCTATAGTCTCTCGGAATCGAGCCCTTTGGATTGGCCAGAGCATGCCACCATAATAATAATGCGGTGGCGGGAGAAAGAGAACTACGGAAGCTCGCTGTACCAAACCGAAGTGAAAATCGCACATTGTTTTAAATTTCGACCTACACCATATCCTCGAATTCATCGATAATAACGATTAATCGCCCAGCTTGAACCCCAAGTATTCCTCCATTTAGACCACTGCTCTAAGTGCTAAATCCATGTACTTTATTCATCGAGCCATTTATTCGTTTAAATACTGTAATGTTGAGGAGAAAATTATCATTACAAGACAAACACATATTCGTTACCCTTTAATTGGGCTGTAGTTAAAATGTTCTTCCTATATATAACCACATGGGCACAATTAAGTCCCAGACATTTTAGAAGGCAATAAATTTTCATCAGCAGAAGAAGTAGGTCACTTTATGTGTCTAGGTAATAATCAGAAAGCATGGAATATCATATTACCGTATTTCTAGGTTATTAGATATCCTGAGGTTTTTTTATATATATATATATATATATATATATATATATATATATATATATATATATATATATATATATATATATATATATATATTACATCTAAAAAGCAAAAGAACGTGTAACAAATCATGTGGTGGAATAGAGAAAGGAAATGAAAGAACAGATAAATCGAGGAACCCATCAATAAGTACATTAACAATTCATAATGGCAAATATTCATAACATAGCATAATGGCATGTCTATCGATTTTTTTCCCTCATTAATCTATTAAAAATAATGACAGAGATGGTAAAAGGAAGTCATATAAAGATATTAAAGGTATTTCTCAATGTCTGTTAGTAAATAGTTTTCTAGAAAGCAGGCCTGCACATATATTTTGGGTCAAATCGAAATAATGAATTTAAAAATAATAGATGTCATGTAATCGACTGATGCTCACCTATAAAGCTAAAATATACCCTCTTACCTCCACGCCTCACAACGCACTGCACTCCCTCAGCTCTTTAATCACTGCTTAACTGGTACCACCGTCCCACATATCTCTAAATATACAATTGTGCTAATTAGCCGTGAATGTTAAACACATGCACAAAAAAAACACAACATGGTTCAGTGAGCTGCAGAGGCTGATAAGAAATTACTGTAGGTAGTCCATGAGCCTTATAATTGGGCATACAGGAATATAAATTCATATTTTATTTACCAAATGATTTCTGTGACCAGATTGTCACTCTACTTAAATTTCTCATTATTCTCAGAAACCCGTACACCGTTTGTGACAGTTAGATATCTGATGTTCCGACATGACAGCTTGTTTTTGGAACGCAGCATGTGTACTTTTTCATTGATTGTGTCAGTTCTTTATATCAAGCCTTGATCCATCGCACAGTGTCTGTTAAAGCTGGCAGAGAGAAGGAGGAGTAAAAAAAAAACATGACAGATCGCTGCATTGTGTTGTCTTTGCACAAGCACATGCAACTATGTATACAAAAAAAAACATTCTTAGCATCTGTTTATATATTATATATATATATATATATATATATATATATATATATATATATATATATATATATATTCATTCATCTTCTACCACTATATCCGATCTTCCCTCAGGTCACGGGGAGTCTGTGGGCATTAAGGCAGGATATACTCTGGATGGAATGCCAACCCATCGCAGGACACACACACTCACATTCACACACGCATTCATACACTAGGGACAATTCTCCAAGGTGCCAATCAACCTACCGTGCATGTTTTTAGAACCTGGGGGAAAAACCGGAAAACCCGGAGAAAAAACCTCTGAGGCACGAGGAGAACATGCAAACTCCACACACAACAATGTAAACAATGTGAAATCACACCAGTAAAGTAAAAAGAGGTCAGAAAATCAGCAAACAGCTATAAAAGGGACGGGACAACAATAGTTGGACAGAAAACAAGGACAGCAACTGAGAAAACAGAAACAAAGGGCTGGTAACATTAATGAGAGTGAGAAAAGCATCACAAAGCTTTTTTGTTAAGCTGAAACCAAAGTGAATGAACACGTAAATACCAATTAACAACAAAATAGAAACAGAAAATGGAAATATAACAATGTACGTCTCTTTGCAATAATGACTTTACAAAATGTACAGTTTACCTTTATCCTTTCATTACATCACTTTTTTCTTTCCATCCTTTATGGAAAAAAATGTACAATTGGAAGCTTCCTAAACCAAAACAAATTCCTTTGTAAAGTGCAAACCTACTTGGCAATAAAACTATTTCTCTTTCTGATTCAGTATGTGTGTGTCTGTGTGTGTGTGTAGGTGTAGGTGTAGGTGTGTGTGTGTGTGTATGGGAGCTGTAGTATACGGATGCTAATTCGTAGTCGTAGTGGTTTCTGGAAAACAGGGTTTAGCTGTCACCTGACACCAGAGACGGCAAAAGTACATAGAAGATGAATGAATGAATAAAACAACTAAAGAAGCACCAAAATTGGTCCTTGGGATCAGGCCACGCCCACAGCTACAACTGCACATTTAGATCCTGATAGCATCATTACTGTACATTCCACCAGAATAACGTCGCAGATGTTTAGCGCTCTACAGAAATGATGTCAAAGACGACAGAGATCTACTGTAATTACACACATCTACTGCGTGTTTAGTAACACATCAGTGGCAGGTCTTAGCGACGGTAATTAAATGGGAGGGCTATGAAGGTATAGTAAGCGTGTAGCGACAGATCTGTGGACGAGTCAGCGTGGGTTACTATAATAATGTGGTTTGTGTGGGGGAGGGAATCAGATTATGGTCTGAGTAAGTGAGGATGTGCCTGGATCAGCACCGAGGGGAGTGTTAATGATTTGGCGAGGGAAACGTGCCATCTGGCAAATGGCAACAGGAAGTCATGAGGAGTGAGAGATCGAGAGAGAGAGAGATAGGAAAAAGGCAGGATCAGTGTTTCATCCCTGCTAACAGGAAACAGTAAGTGTTCGTTTACAGAAAATGTATGTGAGAATACCCGCATTTTGATTTATGTCATATAAATAAGATGCCTGGAGTAAAAGTAGTTCGTATAGAAAGCAATCCAGTCTAGCTAAAAGACATGGGTGTGCTGCTCTATAGCACTGACTTCATTATCATCAGCTGTCTACATGATTTAATTTGCTAATAGCAAATTAATGATTGGATCTAGGGTTGATTTCCCCTCTCCAGGACATCGTATCATCTGAAAGAGCATTATTTTAGTAGCAATTCTGTCATCCAAGATGGCGGCAAAACAATAAGGTGAAGTGGCGAATCCAAAAATGGTGATTTTTTTATTGTATCGATTTGATATAATCCTGTTTGTAGGTCTATGAGTTAATGATTTAATAAATGACTGTAATAATTCAATAAATCACCATATGCGCACGGTGGTTTAGTGGTTAGCGCGTTCGCCTCACACCGCCAGGGTCCGGGATCGATTCCCGTCTCGGTCATGTGTGTGTGGAGTTTGCATGTTCTCCCCGTGCCTCAGGGGGTTTTTCTCCGGGTTCTCCGGTTTCCCCCCAGTCCAAAAACATGCACGGTAGGTTGATTGGCACCTTGGAAAATTGTCCCTAGTGTATGAATGTGTTTGTGTGTGATTGTGTGTGTGCCCTGTGATGGGTTGGCATTCCATCCAGGGTGTATCCTACCTTAATGCCTGAGATAGGCACAGGCTCCCCGTGACCCGAGGGAAGATCGTATATAGCGGTAGAAAATGAATTAATTAATGAATTATTATTATTTAGTAATTTAGTAAGAAAATTTTATTTCTCATTGTTTGCTGTTAAGCATATGTTTGTGGCAAATTCCCTGCCTAGCCTGTCATGATCCAAATACAGATACTCTCTGTATGACAATCCATATTTATTTGTGTAAAGATTTATGTTTATTAGGAAACCCAGCCCTTTTTGAGCTAAGTGTACCAATAATGAGCTGAGAAACTGAGAAAAAGAAAAGAAAATATAAGAGCAAGGTTTAACCGGTCCAATTACCAGCAATTAGTGGTCCAGCATTGTGGGTAATGGAATAAATTGTGAAAGTGAAACAGATCAACTCAGAATTTGCCTCTTAAACACGTGTCAAAATCAAGATCCACAGCCTGAATGTGACCGGCTACCTTGTCTTAAAATTATTGTCTTAAAATAAGGCTGTGCTGATTTAAAGTGTGCATTGGCAATAAACTACATCTCCCACAATGCATGCAACTATGTTACCCACAAAGCCAAAATGTCCAGGAAGCGAAAGAAATTGATGCAGATGGAAGGCACTTCCAAGAACGATGCGAAAGCGAATAAATGTTTGCGCTTCAAGGAGAAAAAAGTGGTAGTGTGTTTTGTGTTATGAGGTGGCGTCGCTCATCACCCACTATATACTGTCTTATAGTTACAACAGGCCCTTATAGGGCAGCCATAATGCTGATGTGGCATATGATGAGTTTCACACCCCTGATCTAAAATAAGATGAGATTGATTTGCAAGGGTTTTTTCTAATGAAAGCATGCTGATATCATTCCTGCAGAAACATTGCAGAAACCTTCACAGAACGTTTGTATAAACCATCAGCGAAGAACCTGATTAACTCTACATCCTTGGAACCAGCATTTCTTTGGAGCTAAAGCCTTATACCATCCAGATACGCTCCGCTAGATATCGACTATCAAAGGTCCACAGAGCTGAGAGAGAACAATAATCTCCCATAACAGAAGTCATTAATGAGCTCTAAACCCCACAGAGGAGGCTTTCAAATTCATTTCTAGATCCCTCAACCTGCCAAAAAAACTATAATTATGTTTGGATGTACATAATGTCTTCTGCTGTGGATCTGAATCCCAGCTTCTTCTTCGTAATTGGATTGCATGTGTATTTTTTCTCCCCCCCCGCCCCCTTATTCTTTTGTATTGTGTGCACCACAGAAGTACACACTCCCAGTGTTTACAGCTCAAGTCGAGGTCATGTTGCAATGAAAACAAGGTGAGTACCGATGAACAGCTCGCTGCTGCTTTTAGATTGGGGTTGGATTGAAGGATAGAAAAAAAAATAAAAATTGGAATAGAAAAAGTGTGAATGTGCTTTGGAAAAAAAATGATACATTAGATGTAAAGACCATGTGCGGAAAGCATCGCAAGGTCTGAGAGCCGCAGAGAATTGATGGGGAAAAACAGCATGAAATATGCAGGAAAAAGAAATTTCAGCGGCATTAAAAGAGCTTCACAATGCAAATTCTTTATATATACGTATGTATATATATATATATATATATATATATATATATATATATATATATAAATATATATTGGAATTTACATACATAAGACTTTGGGTTTAAACCTTTTTCAAATATTTGACTTCACAGAATGCGACATATAATGGGTACGTTTTGGGAAAATATTGGAATATATTTTCCTTGGGAAAATATTTTCCTCTCCGTTTGCTTTTTTTTTGAATTAGGCTTTAGAAATCTTTCTACAGAGAATTTTGTAGTGCCCCACCCCATAAAGACTATTTACATTTACATTGTCTTTTTGTTTACATTTACGCCATTTGGTAGACACCCATAAGCAATTGACAGTTAAGGGCCTTGCTAAAGGGCCCACGGATGTAATCCTGTGATCTCCAGAAGTCCAGAACCCAGAACCCTTTGTGTAAAATGTGTAACTAAATTACAGTTATTTATGAAAATGTTAAAGATAACAAAAGTTACTTATGAAAATGCTAAAATTATTTAGACACCCTTAAGCATTTGAGACTTAAGGGCCTTGCTCAAGGGCCCACTAGTGGTGCTGGGATTTAATCCTGGGGTATCCTGCAGTATTCCAGAACCCTTAAACTAGAACCCTTTTTCTCAATTACTGCGTAACTAAATTATAGTTACTTGTGAAAATATTAAAGATTACAAATAGGGTTACATCGTAAAATCAGTGCTTTAGACGTCGCAATGTTTTTCCACTGAAACTCTGCTGCAGTTTCATTTCGAAAAATAGAACCGATTTTTTTTTTCTTACAATGTTAACTTAAAGTGCCACCTAGTGGACAATCATTATTACATATCGAATAGGGTCATTTGTAACCTTTCCAAAGTAACCTTCCCAACACTACGCGTGACCCAATGGCCCATCGATTAACACAGGTCATGTTCATAAAGCTGGAGCACACAGCACATGCATAGGCATTTGGTTACACTTCTGTCTCCGTTCCTACTTCCTGTGCATCCTGAGAGCCAGCCAGTGAAAACAGAGGCAGCTAAAAGAAGCAGCTGATGGATGAAATATGAATATCCTGAGACGTGGGGGAAAAGGGTACCACAAAGAAAGTGCTGAAGTGACAAAATAACAGTCTGTAAATCCAGACAAGCAACTGTGGACGTTAAAAAAAAGAATAAATGCCCTTGTCAACGAGACTGTTTTATAACCATCATATAATAGAAGCAATGTGGGCCAGATAGGTGGTGTGTGACAGTTGTGGGCCCACAGCATGCATCGTAGTGCACGGTAGCGAGACTGTGTGATGTATATTATTGGGCGAGATCAGTGCTCCTCAACCTTTTTATCACTACGGACCGGTCAACAATTTTACCGCGGCCCGGAGAGGGGGCCGGGAGGGGGTTGTTGTGTACCTAGATTGTTTATATAGTAAATATAATCGTAAATGCGAATTCTCTGTGTACTCGTATGCAACTTTCTTAGCAGCTTCCTGTAACATTGCGCCAATAACAACAACAATCACATTATAATCTCTAGTAAAATCCTCTCTGCCCTCTAAATAAATTCTTTTTTTAAAAATTAACGTGGAAAAATAAATAAATGACAAGAACCAAGTTACCGAGATAAAGATAAAAGATCGTTCCGGCAATAATGAATCATTTCTTGTCTGGCCTGGTACCAACTGATCCACATACTGGTCCTGGTCCACTGCCTGGGGGTTGGGGAGCACTGGGTTACATCATACCCCAACGCTGATACATTCCCAATTCTCAAAACAGGCTCATTTTAATTCACTATCATTTATATTTAAATGTATGGTTTTTGGCAGACCACCTTATCCAGAATGCCTTACAAGTGATTGTTAAGGGCCTTGCTCAAGGGCCCACAAGTGGCAGTGGCAGATTAGTAGTGGTGAGACCTGAGATATTCCAATTGTTACAATGTAGTTGTCATAAAGTGTTATGGTTTCTATAATAACAACAAGCAGATGGACTTGTTTAGAGGAGCATTAGATAACTAGATTATTTTTTTATGCTAATTATGTGATTGGAATCCTCTGGAAAGAGTCTGGTGTCAATTGGGGGTGACAGGCTTAGTAGATTAAGCATTGAAAACAGAAGCTAATGTATGAAATATGAATCTCCTGAGAAAGAATGTGCTGAAGTAACAAGTCACCGTCTGGGAAGATTGGCTTGGCTGGGAAAGTTGTGAGTTCAAATCCCATCCACACCGATCTGCTAATGTTGGGCCGCTGAGCAACACTTTTAACCCTCAAGTAGAAATGACAGTTATATGAATGAGATAATTAGAGGTTGCTGTGGATAAGTGTGTCTGCTAAATGCTCATAATCCATATTGTGTAATTACACAGTTATAACTGTTATTGATATATTAATCCATTATTCATTCATTCATTCATTCATCTTCTACCGCTATATCCGATCTTCCCTGGGGTCTCAGGCGTCTATGGACATTTAAGGCAGGATACACCCTGGATGGAATGCCACACACACACACACACACACACACACACATTCATTCGTGCACTAGGGACAATTTTTCCAAGGTGCCAATCAACCTACTGTTCATGTTTTTGGACCGGGGGAAACCGGAGAACCCGGAGAAAAACCCCTTGAGGCACAGGAAGAACATCCACACACACATGGTCGAGACGGGAATCGAACCCGGACCCTGGCGGTGTGAGGCGAACGTGCTAACCCCTATCTTAATCCATTAATAAGTGATTTTTTACTTATTGCATGAAACAGAAACTAATGTTTGCCTGCCGTTTTGGATCTGTTGCCATGCTGATCAGCATAAAGGATTCTACATTTTGGTGGTGAGAGCGTGATCAATTCTGCATTTTTGGCTAGTTCCCGTACCCTGGAACTGATGTGGATGATTGAAACTCATGGATTCTGGCTAGCAGAATTACAAAATTGTTGTTTTTTTTACCCCCCACCGCCCCCGGAGGCATTTCCAAACCTTTAAATTGCCAACCTAGTCCCTCCTCGTCGTTGTTTTTGTCAATTTTGGGATGAAGCCCAATCACCTCGAGCTTTTTCGCTGAGATCAAGCACATTGCCAGAACTCCGTGTGTGCAAAAGCCTTAAGCTAGAAACCTGGGAGGAAAAAAAAGAAGAAGAAAATCTAGTCTCTATTTAACCAATTAGCACGCCATTAAAAGCATTACGGGAAATGAAACAGTGTAAAAGCTGCTCCGAGCGTTGGAAAACGAACACCGAACCGTTTCCCTGACTGCGGAAAAGAAAAGCGAGTCACGAGAGCACGGGATGCAAGGGCAGACAGAAATAATAGAGTACAAGCTGCTTGACTGGTGACCTAGAAACGTGACGTCTAAGGAAATGGGTCTCATTTACAGTTCTCTCATGTCTACAGGAGAGACTACACTCAGGTCTGGCAGAATATTCTGATTTGACGGCAAGTCTTCCAGTTCCTGTATTTAAGAGCGGATGAGTGAATACTCTCAGAGGTCGCGGTCTAAAATAACCACAAGTGGGCATGCAATGCATTCTGGAAATGACCGTTCATTCATTCATCTTCTACAGCTTTATCCGACGTCTCTCTCAGGCGTCTTCGGGCATCAAGGTAGGACACACCCTATATGGAATGCCACCGCATCACACACACTTTCACACACTAGGGACAATTTTTCCACACAACCTATCATGCATGTTTTTGGACCGGGAGGAAGGAAACCGGAGAACCCGGAGAGAAAAAACCCTGAGGCACAGGGAGAACATGCAAACTCCACACACATATGGGGGGAATTGGACCCCCAATCCTGGAGGTGTGAAGCGAATGTGCTAACCACTAAACCACCATGCCCCTTCAAAATTACCTAAATTATTAGATAGATAGATAGATAGATAGATAGATAGATAGATAGATAGATAGATAGATAGATAGATAGATAGATAGATAGATAGATAGATAGATAGATATAGATAGATAGATAGATAGATAGATAGATAGATAGATAGATAGATAGATAGATAGACAGTGAGATTAGAGATAGATAGATAGACAGACAGACAGACAGATAGATAGATAGATAGATAGATAGATAGATAGATAGATAGATAGATAGATAGATAGATAGATAATAGAGATAGATAGATAGATAGACAGACAGACAGACAGACAGATAGATAGATAGACAGACAGACAGATAGATAGATAGATAGATAGACAGATAGACAGATAGATAGATAGATAGATAGATAGATAGATAGATAGATAGATAGCTTGCAATTAAACATTTGAAATGATATCTAGAGTCTAACAATGGTATCTAAAGTACTTTTTTAAGCTTATACATTTGCTCGTACCCCACACACACACACACACACACACACACACACACACCAGGGATTCTTCTGCCAAACCTGCTCATTATAAATGTAGATTAATGTTGAAAATGTTTAAGTGTTCCTGAAAGCCTGTCATCTTAAGAGGACTCTTTTGAGCTGGCAACTTTCCGAGCAATTTCCTCTCAATGAGACACGCGTACTGTAATTGCCTCCTTCTCTGCCTTAATTCCAGTAACATTTCGGCCAGTTATCAGCTGATTCCCAGAAGTGCAAATGGGATTCATGCTCATTATTGGCTCAACAAGTGCAGGTAGCTGAGATATAGGTAGGATATAGGCAGGTAGCTCGTCACATACAGTTTTAGAAATCTTGTATTAAGAAAGGTTTCTTTTGATGCAATCTCTCTCTCTCTCTCTCTCTCTCTCTCTCTCTCTCTCTCATATAGTGCAGCGTATTTGTCGCATAGATTATCTACCAAGATTCATTTTTGATTCTAGTCTCTATGATGCTCCTATATGAAGATAGTAACATATAACTTGTACAAGAGCTCATTTACTAAAAAGGTTTGTTCCAGGGATTTAGATCTGCTCTCTTGCCTCGTTCTGAGCCCCGGACAGGAAAAGGACTTACTTCTCTTAACTACACTTCCTTAATCAATCTGTTCGTCTATATAGATATTGACCATAAATGAATAATTTATATGCCACAAAATCCACCTTCGGTTTTGTGGCTTTATTAAGACACAGTAGAACGTGTTCATCAAAGCCGCATCGAATACAAGTTCCGCCATCAGTTTCCTCTTTTATCAACTCCATCTTTTGGTGTTTTCTACCAATCAAATTCACATCTGGTGAATTGGAGAGGCTGTAAATTGGAATGTACCATTTTATCGGGGAGGGGGGTATTCTTTAGAATAAAACTAAAGAAAGAAAAGCAGTGTGATAGGTAGACAGACCGACAGACAGATAGATAGATTTAAAACAGAACTTTCTAGCTGTTTAGTTAGATGGATGGATATAGATAGATAGATGGATGGATGGACGGACGGAGAGATAGATAGATAAATAGATATATAGATAGATAGATAGATAGATAGATAGATAGATAGATAGATAGATAGATAGATAGATAGATAGATAGATAGATAGGCAGGCAGATGCTTTGAGCTATGGATGAGTCGACAGACAGACAGATAGATATATAGATAGACAGACAGAATTCTTAAAGGAGCCACGTCCCATATTTTACAATGAAAACAACTACTAAACAACAAAGTAACATTGAAATGAACAAGAAATTAATATTAAAAAATTATTCCCAGAGTAAAATAAACATTAAATAAACAATAATTTTATTAAAGGGAGAGAATTTGACAGAAATGTATATAATTATAAAATATTTTACAGTTAGTTAAAGTATTGTATACATCAAAAGTATTCATTTATGGTACATTGAAAACATGCGATTAATGTGTGATTAATCACGAGTTAACTCATGGCAATTGTACGATTAAATATTTTAATGGATTGACAACCCTAAGATCGGTCGGTGGGTCGTTTCGGATAGATAGATAGATAGATAGATAGATAGATAGATAGATAGATAGATAGATAGATAGATAGATAGATAGATAGATAGATAGATAGATAGATAGAGAGATACAGATAGATAGATAGACATACAGACAGACAGATAGACAGACAGATAGACTAGATAGATAGATAGATAGATAGATAGATAGATAGATAGATAGATAGATAGATAGATAGATAGATAGATAGACAGACAGACAGACAGACAGACAGATAGATAGATAGATAGATAGATAGATAGATAGATAGATAGATAGATAGATAGATAGAATGATAGATAGATAGATTATAGATAGATAGATAGATAGATAGATAGATAGATAGATAGATAGATAGATAGATAGATCGATAGGAATGAGAAATTATAGATAGATAGATAGATAGATAGATAGATAGATAGATAGATAGAACACAGCGGAGGCAGCAAAATCAGGCACTGATGTAGGTCAGGAGGCCTGGGGTGCAATTAGCATTTCAATTCATCCTAAAAAAGTGCAGTATGGTGTAGGTCAGCGCTCTATAACAGGCCACTCGAGATCTTCCACTCCAACTCATATAAACCATATCTTCATGGAACGGGCCTTTTCACGTGAGGCATCCTATACAAAAGTCTATAACTATATGTCTGTAACTTTGCAGTGACTGTTTAGGAACAATCTCATATAGATGAAAAATGAATCCCAATACTTTTGTCTATGCATTTTGTCTAACCCTAACCCTATGCATCTATATATATATATATATATTATATATCATTACTCCTTTCTGCCTTTGTGCACAAGCAGCATTAGAAAGAGTAAAGTGTCGTACAGATATACTGTTTAAAAATAAACCCTAATATCTTTCTTGAGGTAATTATTTGACATCAATACAAATTTTAGCTGTATTTCTTGTTGAGTGTTTAAGCTTTAATTAAACGTGATATTAGTTAAATCTGACCTGTTTCAGCACTGATATAAAACCCAGGCATTGAATAGAGATTGCAAGAGCACTGGTAGTGAGATTATAAAGCATTTTTAATGAGTTTCAGCCTTTATTTAAAAAAAATAATACACAAATTAATTAGTTTATTTTCCCACCCACAGGTTCTAACAAAACCTTTTTTGATTTTGAAATAATAATAATAGATTTACAAAAATATTATATCTTCATGCTCTAGAATAGAATAGAAGAATAGCCTTTATTTGTCACATAGATATTACAGCACAGTGAAATTCTTTCTTCGCATATCACAGCTTGTTGTTTGGTAGCTGGGGTCAGAATGCAAGGTCAGCCATGATACGGCACCCCTAGAGCACAGAGGGTCTTGCTCAAGGACCCAAGGGGTGGCAGCTTGGCGATACCGGAGCTCGAACCTCCAATCTTCCTATCAGCAGCCCAGTGCCTTAGACCACTGAGCTACACCCCTCCTACATTATATATTATCCCTTCATACGTATAACACCTGGTTAAATGTATGGTATGTGATTTTTTGGGCATCATATTTCCCAATTTGCTCTTGTAGGGGCAAGTTGGTTAGCACGTTCGCCTCACACCTCCAGGTTCGATTCCCGTCTCAGCCATGTGTGTGGAGTTTGCATGTTCTACCCGTGCCTCTGAGAGTTTTTCTCCTGGTTATCCGGTTTCCCCCCGGTCCAGAAACATGCACGGTAGGTTGATTGGCACCTTGGAAAATTGTCCATAGTGTATGAATGTGTGTGTGTGAATGTGAGTGTGTGTGTGTCCTGCGATGGGTTGGAATTCCATCCAGGGTGTATCCTGCCTTAATGCCCATAGATGCCTGAGATAGTCACAGACTCCCAGTAACCCGAGGGAAGATCGGATATAGTGGTAGAAGATGAATGAATGAATGAATGAATAAATGAATGCTCTTGTAGGTATTGTATTTATGGAGATTTATTCAGCCATGAAGGTGTTCGTAAAGGCAGGTCAGGATGTCTGGGGTGTAGTCGACATGCCAATCCATCCAAAGAATGTTCAATAGGGTTCCACTTTAGTCCATGGAAAGCAGATCTTGATGGGGTTTGCTTTGCACACATAGGTTTGGGTCTGAATGAAAATTTTACCGAAACGTACAATTGTGCGCTTTCCACGTAGTGAACAGTCTCATTTGGTTTAGAACGTCTCTGGTTATGTACGTGACCCTGAGGGAATGAGACGCTGCACTGGTAATGCTTTGACTTCGCCTCTGTGTAACAGTCTGGAGTTACATCACCCCGTGATACTGACAAGTCCCTGCCTAGTGTGACTTTTGTTTGTTTGCATTAGTCTTTTCTTGTGTTAGCATGCGGTCGCTGCTCATTATGACAATTCCCCAGAACGGGTTTCTTTTATTGGCTTATTATATGCATACGAGGATAAATTTGTTCACAAGGAATGCATATGCCATTCAATAGATGCGCCATCATCTCGTTAACTACAGCTGCTGCAAAGTGTTCGAAACAGATGCTCGCTTTTACGCCTCATCCCGAGTCTGCTCCGACGTCGACCTGCGAGACAGGTGTTGCATGGTAAACTGCGGAAATAAGCGCTCGCAGAGATGGAAGTAAAACCTCCGATGTGAACCCGGTTGCAAAAACACGCAGGGAAAAACACGTGCAAAAACACGCAGAGCGACGTCGAGTGAACGTCGCGGGGCAAAGCGAGCATTGTGGAGCCGCCCGTGTTAATCACAACGCTCAATGCGCAGCGGCGACTTGATTCTCCCTGAGATCATTACACTCTTATTGTGTGACTCATCCCAAATTAGAGGCAGCTGCTGCAATCCTTCATGTGTAGCAACAAGATATGATAATGTGTGTGTGTGTGTGTGTGTGTGCATGTGGGCGGGTGTTTAGGTCTTTGGGAAGGTTGGGACCAGTCGCAGCGTGACATGATATTAGACGGGAGCTGCATTCCTGATTTCCAATTCATGAGGGTTTTTTTTTTTTATTTTATTTCCCAGAGTAAATAAAATGTACTATTTACTATAATATTCATATGCAGTTTTCCCACCACACTCCAGAAATGGTAAGCAGTTCTGTCATTTATTTATTTATTCATTCATTCATTCATTCATCTTCTACCGCTACATACGATCTTCCCTCGGGTCACGGGGAGTCTGTGCCTATCTCAGGCGTCTATGAGCATTAAGTCAGGATACACCCTGGATGGAATGCCAACCCATCGTAGGGCACACACACACACACACACACATTCACACACTAGGGACAATTTTCCAAGGTGCCAATCAACCTACCGTGCATGTTTTTGGACCGGGGGAGGAAACCGGGGGAGGAACCCAGAAAAAAAAAACCCTGAGGCACGGTGTAACGGTGGGTGGTGCGCACAGACACAGACACACGGGGAAACGGGAATTCCAAAAAACCAAGGATTTATTTAAATAAAGTCAATAACAAAAGAGACGCCGCTCAAAGGAGCGGCCAGGCTTGGGAGCCTTGCGCGCCGTGGTCACTGGAGGACCGGAGTTCTGGAGCGGACTTGGAAGTCCGGAATCTGGAGCTGAAGGAAACGGGAACTGGAAAAACAGGAGCAGAGGAAAGGTTAGGCATATAAAGAGCTATCTAACGGGTCCGCGACACTACGTGTAAGTCACGAGCCCGGACGGGGAATGAAGGGAGAGCCGGGCTATTTAAAGGGGAGATGGAGAGGGCGAAGATCAGGAACACCTGAGCTGTAGTGTGTGTGGTGTGTGTGTGTGTGTGTGTGGCGAACTGAGCAGGAGAGGAAGGAGAGAGAGAGTGTGTGTGTGTGTGTGTGAGTGTGTGTGTGTGAAGAGCAGGAAGAGCGAGAGAAAGAGAGAGGGGAGAGAGGTGTGTGTGTGTGTGTGTGGCGGAGCCGGGAAGAGAAGAGAAAGAGAGAGAGAGAGAGCGCGCCGTGACACACGGGGAGACATGCATGCAAACTCCACACACACATGGCCGAGACGGGAATCGAACCCAGGACCCTGGCGGTGTGTGAGGCGAACGTGCTATTTATTTATTTCTTTATTTATTTTTCTCATGTATATTTTCCTTCTACAGTGTGTGCTTGCACTACCTACTTACCTTACCATTTTGGGAATTTAAAAAATTAATAAATTAATAAAATAAAAAACACCTGTTTTATATACACCTGTTTCATATGCCATACATAAATATGTTTCCCTCATAAATATCACTCGGTATTGTGATTAAATATATTGTAATATATATAAATATATATAAAATACATTTTTTCTCTTAATGCCAATGTTGTGATGCAATACAGTATATTCCGGAAAGAATTTATCCCTAGCCATTTATACGCATTGATACACATGTTTACACATTGTCTGGTTAAGTCAATAGCCTTGGGACCACCAAACTGCCACTCATGGGCCCTTTAGCAAGGCCCTCAACTCCTCAGTTGGATACGTAAATGAATGCCGTAAATGAAAATGACCTAAACCACCTCGAGTGTCTTTATGAAAGAAAAAAAAATGAACAACAGAAGAGGCTTATTCGTTTACACCTCTTCATTTCTTTCTTTCGTTCTTTATTGTACTCAATTTTACTCTTTTTTTCTTCTCATTAATTGCGCTTTATATTCTTTTCCATTCTTTCACAGACCTCCCTTCCCTGACGAGCAGCCTTCCTGTTACAATGTACCTGTCACTGCAAACCAGCTATGTTTGAAAATAAATACTATGTCATTATATTTTAGCGCCCTAAGGCAGGGTGAAATAGGAAAATCGTTCCACGCGAACGCTACCCTTTTTTGTTTTTTTTCCTTTTTTGCTCTGTGTGCGATCTCATCGCGGAGAAGTGAGACAAACATTATGCAGTCTTCATTAACACATGCCAGCACAGAAGTGAGCCTGCAAGGCTCCCGGTTTGATGAGTGCACCCTGCTTGGCTGTGGCTGCAGCAGAAATGTCACTTTCCATTCTTCTCTCGTTATTAACGGCGCCCGAATGCCTCAGGATGACAGGTGTCAGCTGTGGCGTCTGGGCGACGTCTGTCAAGTGCCGTCACAAGCTCTTAAAGTTCAAACACAAGTTTAAAGTGCTTTGCAGGTTGTCAACGGACCACATAATGACCCTCCAGGCCAGATCTGAATTTGTATAATTCATAGCTGGGATGCATATTTCATAAGATTTGTAATGGGGACTTGCATCCTTAGTTAATATTCTGAAAGCTCATCCCCAGATGCTCGGGATTGCTGAGAGTTTGAGGGTGTGTGTGGGTTCAGCCCATTAGATAGAAGACGGTGACTTTTGTTATGCAAGCGTTATGCCTCCAGTTATCTAATACGCTGATCTACAATTTAAATACCATACTTACTTTAAGCCTTACGAGGATCAATTCATGAACAGAACCATTAAAAAAGTGAATCCACTGGTTTTTCCATTGGTTTACACTTTATACACTATTTTATATTTTTTATCTTTCTTTTCACATTTATTTATAATGTTTGCACTATTTTCTTTTCTTCCATTATGTTGACATATTGGACGAGCGTCAAAAGCATTTCGCTGCATGTCGTAGTATGTATGTAGTGTGTATGTGACAAATAAATTTTTTATTTATTTATATATCTATTCTTTTTTGCTAATGTGGTTATATTTAGATTTTAAATAAGCAACAGGGTTATGCTTTCCAGCAAAAAAAAAAAAACATTTTGATAAGTGTGAATTATCAAAGTAGTTGTGTTATGTATTAATGTACTGTATTATTTCCTCATATAGTGTTTATACAGCCGAGATCTACAAACTTTTTAGTCTGTGAGAGACACATAATATTTCCGTTGCTTGATTCACATTTTAGATGTTATTATGATTTTAAATGCATTTATTTTGCCTCCTAATGATTTTTCTATTACACCTTATAGACAAATGAGCATTTTTGCAAACGATACATTGCCTATTAAAAGAATCATAAATCATAATCGCATTTCTTTTTCTAATTTATTGCAAATCAATTGCGTACGTATACATTTACATATCGTTGTTGGGTAACAAATAATAAGACTAAAATAGTAACTAGAAGCCAACCTATAGTGTATTTAACCTGATACAGATTTGTTGTATTCGACTTGCCAAAAAAAATTAATTAATGAACCATTTTTGAATGTAAAATAGTGCTTCACTTTATTATAAACATAAAAATAAACAGTAATGAATCATGGAAATGTGTTAAATCTAGTTCATATGAATATATTCATTAATAAATCAAATGATATAATCGGTTTACATTTAATATAGCACGCTCTCTGCATCAGGCAGCCACTAGAGGGCGCTCTCTTTAAAAAAAGAAGTCCAGAAGCCGGAAAAACTATTGTTATAGATTGTCGGTGCTTCAATCTCATTTAATAACTACAGAAATTTTTAGTTTGAAAAACAACCTTTATTATTAAATACGGATGTAACATGAGTGATATACATATTTAAAATACAATTTGCCAAAGATGGCCTTCACTCTGCGTTCTGTTGGGGAAGGAACGAAACCCGAAAAGAACTAAAAAAGAACAAATGAATAAAGAAACTTCAGTGCATCCACTTCCTAAATTTCCCCGAATTACGCCCACTAGCAGGTATGAGCTCCTCACTGTATTAGCGCATCACATTCCAAATAAAGTGCATTTTTCTTTTGTGAATGCAATGCGCTTCCGTATAACCTAAACGTATCACCAGTTTATATGGAAAAGCAACCGGAACAGAATTCTTAAAGGAGCCACGTCCCATATTTTACAATGAAAACATCCAGAAAAAAGTAACATTGAAATTAACAAGAAATTAATATTAAAATAACATTTATCAGAATAAAATTAATATTAAATAATCAATAATTTTATGAAAGGGGGCGATTTTGAGAGAAATGTATATAATTCTAACTGTTACATTTAGTTATTAGAAACATGAAAAGTATTCATTTATGGTACATAGAAAAATGAGCATGCGATTAATCATGAGTAAACTCATGGCAATATTTTAATATGAAATATTTTAATCGATTGGCAGCTGTAATATAAATCATTCATTCATCTTCTACCGCTTTATCCGATCTTCCCTCAGGTCTCAGGTTTCTATGGGCATTAAGGCAGGACACACCCTGGATGGAATGCCAACTTATCGCTGGTCACAGACACACACACACATATTCATACACTAGGGACAATTTTCCTACCAATGAACCTACCTAAGGTGCCAATCAACCTACCGTGCATGTTTTTGGACCGGGGAGGAAACCGGAGAACCCAGAAAAAAAACCCTGAGGCACGGGGAGAACATGCAAACTCCACACACACACAGCAGAGGCGGGAATCGAACCCGGACCCTGGAGGTGTGAGGCGAAAGTGCTAACCACTAAGCCACCGTGCCACCTTGTAATATAAATATAAAAGATAAATATTTTGGGTGGGGTTTTATTACTTGCAGGAGGTCTACAAGCTAAGATTATATGATTAAATGAACCATTGTGTTCTGTGTCACCGAAATGACTCAGTTACATTAACCCAGGCCTTTTGTTGTTTGCAGTTACATCCACGACTCCTGTGTATAGTGTATTCAAACTCCTGTATTCAAATCGTGTTAAACTACATGTTAAGAAATCTGCCTTGAAATCTGTCACTACCAGTAAAAATATTGATCTCACATAGAAAAACATGAAGGAAGCAAGTGATTTTGCTGATGGGAAACACCTTGATGGTAAGCGTCGAATGGGCAGACCGGTTTTAATTGGACATAGTGCTGTGGGAAGCCAAATTAACACATCCAGAAATGCCATGTCAAAATCATCCAGCGCACCGTTATGGAACAGGTGAAGCTCAGACATAATTCATGCAAGCTTCATTTTCTCGTCAGCTGTCTTAACTGACATTAATTATTGATTATATACGAAGCACTACTCTCTATTTAAGAGACACATGAAGCAAATTCAAATAACTAGGGAGCAAGTAAAAGAAAACCGGGTGACATTGAAGACACTATATGACATGCTGACGGCTTTCTGTGTGAATGTTCCGCATGGGTGTGTTTCAAAGGGCGCATGAGCTCTTTATTGTATCTAGGCAACATGAATTATAGACTACATTACTGAGTGGACGATCAGGGTTGTTGAGACCTCACGTGATATTTGTTTTTTTTTTCTGTTTCCCAGCAGGGACTCTCTAAAGGCGCTAAAGGCTACTGAAGCAGCCCTGAACTCGCATGCTATTTAAAGAGCAATGCATCAGGCATGCAAATGTGAAAAGGCAAAACCGGACGTATTGTGACTGCTGAAAGGAGCTTACTCATGGACCCTGACCTCTTGAGGAGAAATGTGTTGAGCTTGAGGGATTTCTACTATACACCATATATAGCCCTACTTTTCATTCCCTTTACAAACCTTGTCCTATACAGACTATTTTGGACATTCTTTCATTGTGTTTATGATGCAAGAGGAACACAAAGAAGCCTGATAAAGGTGCAACTGAACTCCGATAAGTGATTTATTTGCTGCATTGGGCTGACAGTGAGCTCCTTGCAGGCTTGGCTTCAGATTAACGAGTTCACCGCGCAGCAGAAGTTCCTTGCACCAGAACCTCTTAATACTGCCTCAACCCTTAGGAGAACCTTCCTGTCAGACCTAAAGGTAAATGACAGCCACTCGTCTCCTGTCTCTGTAAATACTCTCTCTGTCACTCTTCCTCCCACATTCATGCCTGGTTTCTACTTTTTTTAATCTGTGCTCTTTGACTTGGAGGAAAGAAAATATGTCCCAGAAGGGTGGCTGCCAGAAAATGAGCCCTGTGGTGAAAATGGCGTGTCAATAAAATCTCAGGTACGTCATATTTAAGTTGATGAAAGAGACTGAAGGTCCAAGATATGGTTCACAAGGTAGACCATAATGATTCAGCAGATGTCCCAGCACATTGTTGAGAACAGTAGAATAGGGCGTTCCTAGCCTGGTTTTATACCGCAATGTTGCCATGTAGAGCGTTTTGAATGACACAGAGATTCCTTAGGTACAATTTAATTTGATTTACGGCTCCTTTCGAGGCCGGGATTGCATCAAGGACCCGCTCTGAGGCCTTTCCTATTTGCAGCGGTGATGGACAGGTTGACAGACGAGGTCAGACAGGAGTCCATGATGTTTGCAGATGATATTGTGATTTGTGGTGACCCATTAGGCTCGCACAAGCCAGTGCACTCTGAGCGCCAGTCCCAAACAAGGATAAATGGGGAAACCGTATACGAGGATCCCTGAAAACAATGTGGCGACCCCTAACAGGAGCTGCTGAAAGAGGAAGAAAAGGATTGTGATTTGCGGTGAGAGGAACCTGGAAGGGGAAGAAGAGAAGAGTCTGGAGAGATGGAGGTACACAGAAGAGGAGTAAGACGGAGTACATGTATGTGAATGAGAGGGAAGACAGTTGAGTGGTGAAGGTTGCAGGGAGAAAACATGGGTGAGTTTAAGTAGCTGGGGTCAACAGTGTAAAGTAATGGAGAGTGTATTAGAGAAGTGAAGAAAGGGGTGGAGTGGGTGGAGAAGAGCTGCATGAGTGATTTGTGATAGACGAGTATCTGCAACAGTGAAAGGGAAAGTTTATAGGACTGCGGTGAGACCTGCCGTGTTATACGAATTAGAGACAATGGGCATCGTCTAAAAGACAGGGGGCGGTGCTGGAGGTGGCATAGTGGAGGATGTTGAGATTTTTCATAGGGGGTGACGAAGATGGACAGGATTTGAATTGAGTTTATTCGAGAGACAGGGGCATGTAGGACGTTTTGGAGACGAGGGAGGTTTGAGTAAGATGGTTTGGACATGTGCAGAGGAGGGACATGGGCTACATATCACGAAGAATGCTGAGGAGGAAAAGACGAAGGCCGAGGAGGAGGTTTATGGATGTGGTGAGGGAAGGCGTGCAGGTAATTGGGGTGAAAGTGGTAAGTGTAGAGGACAAGGCGGTTTGGGGACATATGATCTGCTGTGGCGCCCCCTCATGGGCATAAACTATGGAAAAATGCATCTTATATGAATAATGAGACCAAATTAATTCATCTTCTACCCCTATATCCGATCTTCCCTCAGGTTACGGGTATCCTGTGCCTATCTCAGGCGTCTATGGGCATTAAGGCAGGATACACCCTGGATGGAATGCCAACCCATCAAAGGGCACACACACACATTCACACATTCATACACTAGATACAATTTTCCAAGGTGTCAGTCAAATACCGTGCATGTTTTTGGACCGGGGAGGAAACCGGAGAACCCGGAGAAAAACCCCCTTAGGCACAGAAAGAATATGCAAACTCCACACACACATGGCTGAGACAGGAATCAAACCCAGACCCTGGCGGTGTGAGGCGAACGTGCTAACAGAGCAAATGAATGAATTACTGAATTATTGAAGATTTGGACAGCTTATTATCCGCCTGTCTTTATTAGTGTTTTTTGTCCACTTGACATTCAATGATTCACTCTTTTTTTCTAACTTGCCCTTTGTTTTTGTCTTCCTTTTTACATGGTTCACACTAAAAGCAGAAAACCTGAAAACCATCTATTTATCTGCTTCACCATGCAACCGTTCAAAACTCAAGAAATGGCCTTGAAGCACGGAAAATTAAAAAAAAAAAAAAAAAAATATATATATATATAGACAGGAAAATTTAGACAAAAAAAAAACATGAATGTCTTGATCTCCCTTAAAAATGTTGTCCCTATAAACAGCAACAGTAAACAATGCTGTGACTGTAATTTCATTCCTGTGCTTTGTCATAATATGTGTCTAATAAGAGTCAAGCCTGAGCAAACATTCCAAAAGGGGGAGGGGGTAAAAATGCCGATCTGTCACGCGCACATGAATCATTCAATACAGAGAATGAACTCGTCTTGTAAATGTGTTTTCATCTCCTAAAGCTGGATGTTATTGATGCAGACAGCACTAACAACCGGCGAGCATCGGCGGGAAGGCGGCAGGAAGCGCGGCGCAATTGGCAGGAAGCACAATTTTACACAAAAATGGCAAAATTGCCATGGTTACTATATTGCAGGGCAGCAGACGTCCGCAGACTTGTGTGGGCACAAACAAAGGGCGCCCGAGTAGCAAAGCAAATCACCAGAGATCGATTCGAAGGCCACTGTGATATAAAAAAAAAAGAAATCCATGACCTTGTCATTGGATTGAATTTTCCTTGCTCATCTTTCCCTTTTATATGCTGAATTTATACGCAAATTGTCCATACAGGATTTGCAGGTTGGACTTTCTTGATCTACAGCCCTGATGCCATAAATATTGGGACGCTGTGCTACATGCAAATCAATTAAATTCATACTATTTAACATTTATATAGCTTTATATAGATTTCTGGACTCTCAAAGCGCTTTACATTGTGAGTTTACGTCCACCACCAGGATGATGCGATGGCTGCCGTAGTGCACCAGAACTCCGAATACACACCACCTTACTGGTGGGGAGGAAACAGGGGAGATGAAGCCAGTCAGTAATAATAATAATAATAATAATAATAATAATATCCTATATTGGTCAAATATACATTACAGCACAGTGAAATTCTTTTCTTCGCATATCCCAGTTTGATGTTGGTAGCTCGGGTCAGAGTGCACAGTCAGCCATTTTATGGCGACCCTGGAGCACAGAGGGTTAAGGGTCTTGCTCAAGGACCCAAAGGCGGCAGCTTGGCCATACCGGGGATCAAACCCGGATCTTCCGATCAGCAGCCCAGCGCCTTAGACCGCTGAGCTACGCCCCTCCCACAAAGTATTGTCAGAAGTGGGATAGATATGGCGACGGTTAGAAGGTTGAGATGGTCAGGTGCAAAAGGGCAAATTGAGAATAACTGAGAATATTCACCATTTTAAGGGGAGAAGTATGTCATTATGCTGTATCAAGTCTAAAAAAAAAAACAAATTAGGGACTGTGTAACATCACATCTCCTATCCAATTACACTCATATGCAATGGCATCAACCAAGCACCTTTTAACATGCCCCAGTATCTATTCTCAGACTGGCATACTATATAGGGCACTGAAATGAACGCACTCTTTAACTATCACCCTGTTTCACAAATACAAATGCAAACCCCAGCTTACTTTCATACCCACTTTATTACTATGGTCTATTTCATAAGCGGGAGCTCCTTTTCATATACGGTCCCAATTACCATAGAATTACAGTGTTGGAGGTGTGCATATTTATGCAAGGCACCGCACAGCCTATTCTATTTCACAGGTATTGATCTGAAAATCTACAGGGATTTGGCCACATTCTCTGTGAATGTAGGAATTGAGTAAAGCGTGCCACCATGGCTGTAACATTAGTCTAAGAATTAATATCTGCTTCCTTCTCTCGCGGTGTAGCAGGATTTTGCAACCACTAACGGACCTCGGATTTTGGCATAGCTTTCGGTCACTGGAGCCAACTTCGAGACATCGCTATTTAGGTGAAGATTAAAGCTTATACTGCCAACAGGATTGTTCCCAAAGCTGTAAGTAAAGACTGTTAATTTGCATGAGTGGTCTGATCAATTGAGCACACGGATAGTGGGGGTGTTGCCGGTGATTTACATAAACCAATAGCATAAATAATGTCTAAGTAGGCAGAGGAAGGGATATTTGAGTGGTCCACTGCAATAGTGAAATAACACAATACACACACACACACACAGCACACACACACACACACACACACACACACACACACACACACCCACACACACACACACACACAAATACACACACACACACACATATATATATACATATATATATATATATATATATATATATATATATATATATCAACAATTCTTGATGGTAGGTCCTCTGAAAGCTCTTTTTGGCGAGGCATGGCTCACATAATCATGTTCTTCTTGTGCAGAGCAAACTCCAAAGGTTTGAGGGGTTTTTATCAGTCAAAGTATCTGTAGTCCACACCTCCAAACTTATTATCTTAACAAGACTCCAGGTGTGCTAAAACCAATTAGCTCCAATTAGCTTTTTTGAGGTCATTAACTCAAGGTTTCACTTACTTTTTCCACTGCCATTTTGAATGTTGAATGATTGTGTTCAATAAAGACAAGAAAGATTGGATTTTTTTTTGGTGTTATTATTTTTAGACACATTGTGTTTGTCAATACCAATGAATTAGATGAAGATCAGATAACATTTTATGACAAATTTATTCAGAAAACCATGAAATTCCAAAAGGTTCACATACTTTTTCTTGCCACTGTATATATATTATACCAAGTAAAATATTAAGATAAATAAATACCTACACCAAACATACACAAAAATTTGCGCTGGTTCTAATCATGAATATCATGATGTCATTTATACGAGGGGAAATCAAAAAGTAAAGGGATTATATATATATATATATATATATATATATATATATATATATATATATATATATATATATATATATATAATGTATTACAAATATTCCTTTACTTTTTGACTTCCTCTCATAGTAGAGGACAAAATTCACAAACCTTTTCTATAAACAAACGATTAAATCACTGGTGGCATCAACGAGCCGCACAGTATTTCATTTGTTCGTCGTTAATTCACCGCTGCCATTTGCAAAGCCGATACTGCAGAAGGCTGCAGTATGCAAATGATTCCTCGACTCACTATCTGCGTCCAGATAAGAGTGTGTGTGTGGGTTTGAATGAATCACAGTGTTCAGATTTTGCTGTAAATAAGTTTAAACATGGCACACCACACTCTGTACGCCAATCCTAGCCACCTTTGAAGAATGGACAAATTGAACCCAGTCTAGACTTGAGAATTTTGGCATTTTGGAATGCAGGCTAATACTTTAATAGCTCCATATCTCATAGAGCTGCTGTGGAAAGGCTGTGCGAGTTAGAGCTGTAGACGCCTCGGATGTTTTGGAGGTGAAACGGCGCCAGGGATGATTCATATCAGATGACACAGGTGTTGGGTTTTAAATGACTCGCTCATTTTTCAGCCCAACAGCTATAGATAGGCCTGAAGGGAGCTAATATGATGCCAATAAGTTATATGTATAACGCATGTAGAACTCTGGGGAACCTCTATACAGTATCTCTGGAGATCAGTCAGGGTGACCATTGGGATTTTGGTCAACTCTCTTACTAAGGCTCCTCTCTGACAAAGTTAGAATTTCCTCCATTCTTCCGGAAAGATGTTTAAATTATGGAGTGTTCATCGGCCTGTAAGTGAGGAGGCATGTAGAAATTAATTCCAAAGGTATTCAGAAACATCAGGAGCGTCAAACTCTTTGTTACCGTGGGCCACATAAGCATTACGGTTGGTCTCGTAGGGCCAGTTGTAACTGTATATAGTGTTTGATGAGCGACGCCACCTCACAACACAAAAGACAGATTTGTTTTCTCCTTGAAGCACAAACATGTATTCGCTTTTCCATGTTTCTTGGAAGTGCCTTCCGTCTGCATAGATTTTTCACTTCCTGGACATTTTGGGATGGAAATTCCTCAATTCCGCATGTTGGAAAAATCTCCCTCTGTAAACACTGATGTGGGATACACTGCACTCTAATGGAGGGATGCCATCATTTTGCGGGTAAGTTAGGGTTATGCATTGTGGGAGATGTAGTTTATTGTCAATGCACGCTTTAAAGCAGAATAGCCTTATTTTAAGATAATCATACACCTTTAAAGCTCGGGCCACGTTCGGCCTTGAGTTTGACACGTGTACTTGACTTTGTACTTGACGTGTACTTGACTCACGGAGCATTGCCGTGCTGGAACACGTTTGGGGTCAAGTGAACACAACATTTAATTATACAATTATGTGCCTTCGGTATTGTGGTAAAAGTTTGGAGAAGAGCCACATATTTCAGGAAAGGTCAGGTGTCTCAATACTTTTGTCTCTGTAGTCTATGTACGAATAGAAACTAACGAAAGACGTCCTTGATTTTTTTAATCAAAGACATAAAAACATTAACAAGAGGAGAGGAAACTCAGGGTACTACATATCTCATTTGTTCATTTTTTCTCATTTCTCATTATAGTCTCCCGTCCAATGCTACTAATTTCACCTCTGTGCTGTTTTACCTGGCAAAATGAAATAATAATGGTTAGCATGTTCGCCTCACACACACCGCCAGGGTCCAGGTTCGATTCCCTGTCTCGGCCATGTGTGTGTGGAGTTTGCATGTTCTCCCCGTGCCTCAGGGGTTTTTTCTTGTCTTTTTCTCCGGGTTCTCCGGTTTCCTCCCCCCTCCCCGCGGTCCAAAAAAACATGCACGGTAGGTTGATTGGCACCTTGGAAAATTGTCCCTAGTGTATGAATGTGTGTGTGATTGTGTGTGTGCCCTGCTATCGGTTGGCATTCCATCCATGGTGTATCCTGCCTTAATGCCCATAGACGCCTGAGATAAGCACAGGCTCCCCGTGACCCGAGGGAAGGTCGGATAAAGCGGTAGAAGATGAATGAATGAATGAATAATATACTCATATGACTTGATATATATGTTATATATATACATATATATATATATATATATATATATATATATATATATATATATATATATATATATATATAAATTGGGTACAAACTAGTTCCTTACAGAATAAATGTACACATCTACCTTTTTAACATAGACACTGTCGCAGTGCACTCATTCATTCATGCCGAATATTCCTGTAGAACGGTCATTTTTCACGCTCCATCAACACTGCAAACTGGTTCCCAGACTTCACTTGAAAAGCAAATGTTTCTTTATGACTTAATCGTGAGAAAAACAGTTAACTTTAGTTCTCAAGTCTTTTCATTGCAATGTATCTTTTCAAGATTGAAATATAAAGTCATGCAGTTACAGTCCATTTTTTTCTTTTTTAGAATCAATACATCGTGGGACAATATATGATCCTAGTGACATTATAGTGATCCTGGTGACTTTATATGATCCGAGTGACTTTATACAGTAGGATCCGAGCGACTTTATATGACCCCAGTGGCCTTATGTGATCCCAGTGGCTTTAGGGTTATTGCTGCCAGACCTGCTGGTTTTAGTATTTCAAAAACAGCATCTCTCCTGGGCACATGACATTCTTGAGAGAGCTGACACTGAATTCTATATATATATATATATATATATCTATATATATATATATATATATATATATATATATAAAATAATACACCCAGTGAGCGACAGTGCTGTGGGTGGAAAAACCTTGTTAATGTGAGATGTCAGAAAGAAATAGCTTCCTTGGAACGGGTTCAAACAGACAGCACGGCTACAGTAACTTAAACAATGCACACTCTTACTATCTGTGGTAAGTAAGTAAAAAAAATAAAAAATAAAATAAAACTCAGGACACAAAACCTTTTCAACTTTGAGGCTGATACATTAACAAGAACACATTAACCATTAACACACACACACCACACACACACACACACACACACACACACACATATAATATATATATATATATATATATATATATATATATATATATATATATATATATATATATATATATATACACACATACACACATACACACATATATAATATATACACACACACACACACACACACACACACACACACACACACACACACACACTCACAAAATATGTGCATCCCAGTTAATTAAAGGAAAGTGAGAGAAGCTTTTCCCTCCCTGATTATTGCTAATAAGGTTTGTTTATGTCTCCCATAAAAGGCGAACTGTTTGCATCATTGGGATGCTATAGTTACGCCGCCTCTTTATCTGCTCTTTCTAATGAAGGTCAGTTGGATGAGATTGGTTTGGCTAGAGGCAGAGCACGGGGAAACACAAACCCAGGACTTACTGACTGCAAAGAACCAATGAAACCAATGACACCCAGAGAACTGCAATACGCAGCATGTTAACACTGAAATGATTGAAGTCTTCATAAAAGAGGGGGAAATATTCCCTTCTTTATTATACCATTAATTTAAAGATGTGATCGCTTTAACAATTGAGTGTTGACACCTATTTCAAGATATGTATTATATAATCATATTACCAGACACTTACTTTATTTCTAAACTGTTTTAATGAATGTATAAATTTCCTCTTGTTAAACGTCCAATCAAGGGAATTTCGAAAAGAGAAGTAAAGCTGAGAGTACCATTGTAGCAGAGAAGTCCACAATCCTCTGTGGTTTAGCTGTCTTCATCAGGGTTGACAGAAAACAAACCCACTCTGGAAGGATCGATAAGGCACAAAAGAAGTGTTGTTCTTAATGTCCTCCAGGTCATTCTTTAACTCGTGGTTAGGCTGAACAGTCACAATACTGAGGTCAGGTTAGTTGCTGGAAGGTTTCATAAAAACCTCTATTTAAAAGTAAAGGTACTTCTGTACAGTTTGGGTATAGTTGGTTCTGTCATGATAATTACTATTATTTTTTTATCATATATAGGAAGCAGTGAAGTACTTTTTGGTACTGTTTTCACTTTTACTCATTTCAAACCTGGCTGCTTACGTTACATTAACAGGGTTATGAAATTTGATTACAAAATAAATATAAGAGAGGAGCACGGTGGCTTAGTGGTTAGCATATTTGCCTCACACCGCCAGGGTCCGGGTTCGAGTCCCGTCTCGACCATGTGTGTATGGAGTTTGCATGTTTTTCAGGGGTTTTTTCTCCGGGTTCTCCGATTTCCATCCGGTCCAAAAACACGGTAGGTTGATTGGCACCTTGGAAAATTGTCCCTAGTGTATAAAAGTGTGTGTGAATGTGTGTGTGTGTGTGCCCTGCGATGGGTTGGCATTCCATCCAGGGTGTATCCTGCCTTAAAACCCATAGACGCCTGAGATTGGCACAGGCTCCCCGTGACCCGAGGGAAGATCGGATAAAGCGGTAGAAGATGAATGAATATAAGAGTTATTCGTCACAGTTACTGAGAGAAAATAGTGTAAGTAAATTACAGTTACTTATGAAAACGTTAAAGATTACAAATCGAGTTACATCGGTTACATACATTTTTTTGCGTAAAATTTTTACGTGATTTTCAACTGAAACGTGATTTTGATTTGAATGATGGCAATCTGCTGCAGTTTCATTATGACAAATAGAACCCATTTTTCTTCGGGGGTTTGAAACTTTTTTCTTAGAATGCTAACTTAAAGTGCCCCCTAGTGGACAAATGAAAGTAATCAAAAAGTAATCAAATGCAATCAGTTGCTTTACTTTTATTAAGTAGTTGAAAAGTTGCACTACTTATTAAATTTTGAATAGGGTCCTTTGTAATCTGTAATCTATTATATTTCCAAAGTAGCCTTCCTAAAACTGCATGATATCTGATATCTATTTTCTGTCACCTTTTCCAGCCTACCAAAAGTGTATCATATCCCTACTATGATTCACTACATTTCTACATCAAACCTGAGACTTTGTCTAAACTAATCTGGCTAAAATTATAAACAGCATTTTTGTTTAAAAATGTTAAAATGTTAAATTTCAGTGAAAACGTTGTTCAGATGCTACGACCTGCATTATTTCAGCCTTGTGTTACTTTCTGGAACTTTGAAAAATTGTGGCAATGACTAAAGATGAGTGGATGTTGTTTTTCGAAAGTCCATACTGCGAAGTGAAAACGACGTTTACAAGTGCATCCACTTTGGAGAGGGTTTTCAAAAAGCTACAAGGCAAAACGCTTCGTCAAAATGTCAATGGAAGGCCAAAACGGAGGGGAAAATATGTGTTTTCAAACTAAAAACTATTACTTCGGATACGGCCCAAGACTTCCCCTTTTCAAACCGGTTTTTCTCCTTCATTTTGCGGTCAGAGTATCGAGGGACGATCAGAAGCTCATAGACATTCTTTATTCCTGACGAGAAAAAAAAAAGAGGACACTCGTTATTAGAATTAACTGTTGGATTAATAACAAGGCTGTGTTTGGGCCCGAAGAGCTTTTTTTCGAGTCACATACTAGAGTCTGGTTTCTTTCCATCCCACAGCATATTGCCAAATTTGCATCAGACAGAATTTTAATGTGTAGACTTTTTCAGTTCTCCCCATTCGGCTCCAGTTTGTTATTTGCTCTTTCCCATCCACCAGCAATATGTCTCCTATTAGTATAAAAGCAAACAGCCAGGGTGGTGGGAAAAATATAACATATGCCAAGTTAACGGATGCTCAGAGAAATGCGCTATCTACCCTCTTTTGCAGACATAAACTAACTATGATTGACAGGGTATGAGAAAGGAAAAGCCGTCCTTCCCACCCAGAAACACAGGCAATTTTGCTGTCTAGCCTCTGAGCCGCTGCCGTAGCATCAGCGAAATGGGAACGTGTGATGTCCCGGAAATAGGACGAACGCATTTCTGTTACGGCACTCTCCCGGTACATTTATATAATGACTCCAGAGTGGATTTTGAACATGATAGATTTCCGAGTTCTTTTTGTTCCCTCCAGTCCTGTAACTACGTTCAAATGATGTCTAGCAGAGGATTCTTGGTTATATGCAAACCAATCTGCATTTGGCTTCGCATTCCTACAGTTAAGGTTTAACACAGATATACCTAGAAATAATGTTAATTTTTGTATTATTACAACAAATGCAATGCATTTAATACTGAATTTGGAACATACAATTAAAACCCCATAAATAATACCAATAAAATTGACCCTCAACCAATTAAGTAGAATAGAATATTCTATGTTTGTCACATAGACATTACAGCACAGGTGAAATTGTTTCTTTGCATACACCAGCTGTTTCGGAAGCTGGGGTCAGAGCGCAGGGTCAGCCATGATACGGCGCCCCCTGGAGTACAGAGGGTTGATCAAGGACCCGAGAGTGGCAGATCGGCGATACCGGGGCTCGAACCACTGAGCTACCCCCTGCCTCTGCTGTGCTACCCCCTCCCTAACCTTTGCTCTATCAGCTTGTCTTTATTCATAACATTTTAGTCCATTAATATTAATGCATCCATTAGTGAACAATGATGGAACTCGAAGCCCAGACCTTCCAATCAGTAGCCCAGCGCCTTAAACCACTGAGCTACCCCACTAGCTTGTGGTGGTCTCCTCAACTACTGACCCTTTCCATGTTTACATCGACATGACTGTGAACATTGGGGAAAAAAAAACATTCTGATTCTGCAGACCCCCTATTTAGTCAAATCATGCTAATCATGCTAATCACAACAGTTTTGTGAGGGTAATAATCCACATTACGGTAGTTATAAGTTGGTTAGCTTGTTGTTTAAAGCTACTCAAAAGCTTCTGTGGACGCTACAAATAGCCATTCAGGCCTATAACTGTGAAAGAACAGCTAAAGACGATCCTTATGGGCTTAATGTGTTCTGCTTGAGGCGTTTCTTTTTCTACTAGTTTCTTAGCAGCAAGATCAATGCTTAGCGGTTGATCTTCAATCTCATACATTACAGCTGTGTGGGTGAAATAAGTAACCACAAATAAGTTGCTAAATACGAGGGCGTGATGGCCCTAAAGCTTTACATTGACCCAAGCTTACATTGACCGATGCAGTGGATGCTGAAGGTCTCTCTCGTTCAGGGCAACTTTCGATTCAAAATGAAACAATGGCATTCATGAAGAAAAGCGCCACAACCTTGTCACATTTAATGTTCCTGACCCGGGCTTCTCGGATTGCAGCAGGTACAGTGCTTGACAGGGAACTAATGTATTTTCCTGCGTATAAATTCCCTTTTGCAGGGCCGTGCGCCGTGTGTTTGTGCGCCTTAAATCAGAACAGAAAATCGATACAGCTGGGTTCTGCTGGCCATAATCACGACTTGTTGCGCCTCTGAATTGCTCGTGTAGAGCAGGATAAACACAGCTCTAGGTATCAAGTGATTGCACTCCATCTGCAGGGGGCCCGATTCGCTAAGTGCTAGGCTTCTCACTTTAAAAACAACATATTGTGCTTATCAGATGCACAGAGATGCCAAGAAGAGGAGGCTCGTTATTAGCATTAACTGTGGGATTAATGACAAGTCTGTATTTGGGCTAGAAAAGCTTCTTTCTTTCTTTTTTTCACTCACATTCTGGGGTCTTGTTTCTCTCCATCGCGCAGCACACAACCAGCTAGACAATTTGCATCAGACCGGTTTTAAATTGGTAGACAAAAATAAGTTTGTTTGTGTCTTTGTTTACAAGGAAGAAATTCGTCTAAAATCCAAAGTTGCACAGATAATTCCCCCCAAAAAAACACAAGAAAACGTATTTCTCACACATTCGAAATGAAGCAAATGAATTAAGAGAGAGAAGATATCTCATGGGGCACGGTGGCTTAGTGGTTAGCATGTTCGCCTCACACCTCCAGGGTCCGGGTTCGATTCCCGTCTGGGCCATGTGTGTGTTTGCATGTTCTCCCCGTGCCTCAGGGGGTTTTACTCCGGGTTCTCTGGTTTCCTCCTGGTCCAAACCATGCATGGTAGGTTGATTGGCACCTTGGAAAATTGTCCGGTAGTGTATGAATGTGTGTGTGTGTGAGTGTGTGTGTGCCCTGTGATGGGTTGGCATTCCATCCAGGGTGTATCCTGCCTTAATGCCCATAGACTCCTGAGATAGACACAGGGAAGATCGGATATAGCTGTAGAAGATGAATGAATGAAGATATCTCATGTTTGGAGACTGAAATGGGTATATTGATGAACTATACATGAACTGCAAGTAAAAATGTGAAGCCCCACCCAATTATTGTACATCCACTACACTTAAATGAAATTATATTGTAAAGTGCCCTTTATTTATTATAAATATATTCTATATAAACTTATTATAATACACTCCATTCTGCTACTGCTATCTATGATATCTCGATATTATGATATTATCACATTTGAACTATTTCATCACAAATGATTTCCGGTTTATTCCATAGTCAATCACAAATATCACTGCTCACAACCAATCCTGGTCCAGAAGCCAATGCCTTAACTACTAAGCTATAACCTGTATGTGTGTGTGTGTGTGTGTGTGTGTGTGTGGTCAGTCTAAATGTGCTGTATAT
>JACRUU010000020.1:11222763-11262763 GCA_030449085.1 Kryptopterus vitreolus
AGATTATAAAGGAATATATATATATATATATATATATATATATATATATATATATATATATATATATATATATAAAGCACGACTAATTAAAAGAGCGTGCATTACAATGTGAGTGATCTGCCCCTTCACTCTGCGTCGTGTTGGCGAACGAACGAAACCCGGACAACAAAAAGGGCAAAAAAGAACAAATGAATAAAGAATCTTCAGTGAATCCACTCACGCTTCCTAAATTTCCCTGAATTACGCCTACTAGCTGCACATTCACAACAGGTATGATCTCCTCGCTATATTAGCGTACATTACCGTATGGAACTGCATCGCATTCCCAAATCCATATTATGGAAAAAAGAGCATTTTTCTATTGAGAATGCAATGCGCTTCCGTATAACCTAAACACCGTATCACCAGTTGATATGGAAAAGCACCCGGAACACAATTCTTAAAGGAGCCACGTCCCATATTTTACAATGAAAACCACCACTAAACAACAAAGTAACATTGAAATGAACAAGAAATTAATATAAAAAAAATTATTCCCGGAGTAAAATAAATATTAAATAATTAATAATTTTATTAAAGGGAGAGAATTTGACAGAAATGTATATAATTATAACATATTTTACAGTTAGTTACAGTATTGGATACATGAAAAGTATTCATTTATGGTACATTGAAAAGATGTGATTAATGTGTGATTAATCACGAGTTAACTCATGGCAATTGTACGATTAAATATTTTAATGGATTGACAACCCTAAGATCGGTCGGTCGGTCGGTCGGTCGGTCGGTCGATAGATAGATAGATAGATAGATAGACAGACAGACAGACAGACAGACAGACAGACAGATAGATTGATTTCAGATTCAAGGTGCCCCAAGTCAGGTGTCTCAGTATTTTTGTAAATACTCTGTATAAATGTGACCCAGAAGACATGAATATTTCAAACACTCACAGTAATCTTTTCCTTTTTACCAAGAAAGTCTCAATGCTCCTTTGAGATTAGCGAGATTTTATTCCATTCCATATCAGTAGTTGTTGTGGTTGTTTCCTAAAGAGAAACATGCTTTCTTGTTTTTTCTCCAGCCTCCCCCCGCCCCCCACACACACACACACAAGTGCGCCGTTGATAGAGCAGTTTGTTCTCCAAAATGAAGTTGAACGATCGTTTTGATCACATCAGAGGCTGGCACAACACCACCACCAACATAAATCTTATCACCACATCCTGTTCATTGCTATAACTTTCCGAGCACTGACCTTATTTACTCTTTCCATCTGGCTGCCTCTTTTCCTTTAAAAAAATAAAAAATAAATAAATAAAATGTCCACGTTACTGTTCATTACTCCTTTCAGGTCCAGGTTAAAAGAATTGCCTGCAAAGGACTTTAGAAAAAAAAGAAACCTTTGGTGCATTGATGTGGGAGCAGAGTGTAAGGAAATTGCCTTTGAAAAATTGCTCCAATTAAACCATTGAATCCTGAAATGAAGTGCAACCAGTTACCTTTTAAACAGACCTCATATCTCACAGCCGCACATTCCGCATCTGGACCAACACCTTGGAGCGCCGTACAGGTAAGAGTCACGCAAAGCTAGTTGTACTCGGAAGGAGCGCAGGTTAAACCGTCGGAGTGTGAACTGGTAATTACTAGACTTTAATTTGTTCAGCATGTTCCCCATGTATGTAATATTGTAGGGTTTTCGAGTGTAAAATATTAACGTGCTGGCAACACGGCTGTATACATACAAAACAAATGATTCATGCCATCAGAAATGCACACGGTATTATTCAGTAGAGGAAGATATTTGGCTAATGAGATCAAGGATTTATGGATGTTAAGAACAGGATATTTGTTATCTGAGAAGATTGCGATTGCAAATATTCCAAACAGCTTAATGGAGATGTCAATCTACAAACTGCTCGCAATCTTGGGGTAACTATGGACAATTAATTATCTTTCTCTTCCCATATTTCTAATGCTACTCGCCTCTTGTCGTCACCTTCTCTACAACATCAGAAGGATTCGACCGTTTCTATCCACACAGGCTGCTCAGGTACTGGTTCAGTCTCTCATCATCTCGAGACTGGACTACTGTAACTCGATGCTGGGAGCTTCTACCTCAGAACGCTATTCGTCCACTGCAAATGATTCAAAATGCAGCTGCGCGACTCGTGTTCAACCTGCCTTTTATCTATTTACACCACCCCACTGCTGCGCTCGCTCCACCGGCTTCCTGTACCTGCACTCATCAGATTCAAAACACTACAAAAGCCAAAAATGGATCGGCGCCTTCATACCTCAGAAAGCTCATCACCTACCATACTGCACCTCGCTGCCTGAGAGCATCTGGTTCCACCATTGAAGACATACTTCTTCCAACAACACCTATCCTAACACTTCTTTCCTCTCACTGTCCAAGATTCCATTAACAAAATTGTGTACTTAATTTTGATAAAAAAAAAAAAAAACGCCCCCAACTGACTATGCTTATTGTGTACTTAATTTTGTATCAACCCTTCATAAATGAATTTTAGACCTTAGATCCCTAAAGCACTCACCAAGTCAGAGCAAAGGACACAGGCAAGAACTCTTGTACGTCGTCGGCGCCCTGGATCCTTATCGTCTGCTAAATACTGCAAGAGTAAATGTAAATGTCAGAGGTGCTGGGTTTTTACAGGGACATGGAAAATATTTTAAGTAGAGCTGGGATAATCGTCATTATTGATAAATTCGTCTTTACGGTATATGTTCAACAAAGCGATGATCGAAAAAAAAAAAAAACGAAAATCGATTTTACGATTTCACCAGCATCTCAGCTGATCGTTTTGGCACAGCCAGCTTCCGTAGTTCTCCGCCTCCCGCATGGCGCTCTGACAAATCCGAAGAAGCTCGTTTCCAAGAAGGGCGCGGTTTCATCAGTTGTTGGCTCCTCCAAATGGCAACATGAAACACCAGTTCAGGTTTGCAACTTTAGACGTTCAACAACCCATGGTCATGCACCTTGGATCGCAAGACCCTAGCTGCAATCAGCTATCCCTAACCATTTCAACCCCGCTACTAGCATTGACATCACACACCCCTCACACCCACTCTTTACACTATTGCCATCAGGGAAGACCGAACATTGTAACACTATGCATTAGTCTGCCATCACTTAGAACAAATTGTGGACTGCTCTCACTACATACTGTTTACTGGCAATTAAAACAGTGTTTACTGACTAATTTATTTCAGCACCTGAAACAGTACCACTTTGCTGAATTTGTTGAATGTGTTTGGAGGTGTGTGTGGCACTGCTATATATGGACTTGGATAAAAACCTCTTGACTTGACACTTGACAGAAAAAAATATCGGAGATTCAATTTATATGACATATCGCCCAGCTCCACGGTGGCTTAGTGGTTAGCACGTTCACCTTACACCTCCAGAATCTGGGTTCGATTTCCATTTCGGACATGTGTGTGTGGAGTTTGCATGTTCTCCCCGCCCCTCAGGGGGTTTTTCTCTGTGTTCTCCCTCTTCTCTTCTCCGGTTTTCCTTCCTCCTCCGGTCCAAAAAAAACATGCACGGTAGGTTGATTGCCACCTTGGAAAATTGTCCCTAGTGTATGAATGTGTGTGTGAATGTGAGTGTGTGTCCTGCAATGGGCTGGCATTCCATCCAGGGTGTATCCTGCCTTAATGCCCATAGACGCCTGAGATAGGCACAGGCTCCTCGTGACCCGAGGGAAGATCGGATAAAGCGGTAGAAGATGAATGAATGAATATCGCCCAGCTCTAGAGTTTGATCTCTTTAAAACCACTCGCCATTAGTAATATTTTAGCAGTAGCGCGGTGCGCAACGAGCATTCACTGTAAAAGCCTTTTATAAGAATGGTGATAATGTGAGTGAAATTTTGGCGTCATTATCAGTTTGGACTTCATGACTGTGACTGTGGAGAGACAAAGACTCGTCAAGTAACATCTCGAACGGCTTAAGATATTTTCTCTGGTGCGCAGGCTGTTCGAACACCACCTGGGAACTACTTTTTTTTAGCACTGAACTCCTTTCATTGTAATTAGCAGCTAGACGAGACACGATCGTGACGTCCTAAATGTTAATGCTGAAATTCCCTCATACTATCAAAGTTCTTATAAAAGGCTTTTACAGCGAATGCCAGTTGCGCACCACGCCACTGCTCCATTATAGCTAATGGTAACGAGCTCACACTGGATCGCAACAGTCGCTGACGTCCCAGTTTGAAAATGTACTGTTTCCCTGCTACATTCTGTATTTGTGCATTTTGGGATACTTAGATATAACTACATAGATACACAATATAGATTCAATAAAATGAAGACAAACAAAATTTCCAAATAAAGGGTCATGAGGGTCAAGCTAATAGTTGGATAATATTGGAACACGTTTAAGAATAAAAGGGATAATGATTTGGCTCTATACATCACTAGGTGACCATTAGGACCATATATTGTACTGGTTTACAGGTGTAAAGTTTTAAAAATTCAATGTTACTGGTTGGCACTGGTTAGCGGCTAATTCACACCGTTTAGCAGCTAATGCTAATGTTATTGGCTCATATATATTGTTGTGTAGAATCCCGGGATTGTTTTTGTATGTTTACAATGTTATAATAACGAAAGATATTCAATAAAAGTGCCAAGCAAACACTATACAAAACTTTCGGCCCACCTCTTAATATATTCCTGAGGTAAATCAGACCGTAGCTGTGTTGCTCTCGCATGTAAAAAAGATTGCATTCGGTAAACGTGCATAACAAACCGAAAACTTGTACAATTTGAAAATTTCGGTACAAATATGTGTACTTCCTTAAGGATTTTAGGAGCTGTACCTCTATTATAATTCTTATATTATTGTATTTTAACATATTACCACTGACTGATATGGAAAGTTGTATATTAATACGCTTTACATAAGTCTTAAACTGATTATGTAGTAGTTGTTTTTTTAACCTATATATTTTTAGTCCAATGATAAAATAGCCTACAGGAGCACTCAACACACAGAAAGAACTGACTATCAGCAGAATCCTCCTCACAAACACAACTCCTATTCCCAATCACTGGGACTGAGAGATAAACCTCCGACTTTTCCTTTTCTTGTTAAAAATAAAACAAAAAACAAAACAAAAAAAAACAAGAAGAGCTTACACCTTAAATCATCTAGCAGTGTACCATCGTAAGCATCCAGGAGTGTGAAGTGCAAAAAAACACATCACTGGGACACACGTTTAGCTGAAGAGTTTGCTTGCTGAGAAAAAAAGACCTGCAGCTGTACTAATGCTGAACTCAGACACATCGGGACTTTAGAAGCTGTACTTCTATCATAATTCGTATATTATTGTATTTTTAAATATTACCATCTAGTGATATGCATTATACGCTTCACATTAGGGTTACATAACTATTGCACCAATAAAAACCTATTTAATGTTATTTATATCCTTTTTGCACTAGATACTATGCTCATTCTATTATATCAGTACCTGTACTCTGAAAGTGACAATAATATTAAAGGTAGAATAATTTAATTAGCTTTCTAAATGTGTCATGGAAAATATATGGAAATTCATTTATGGAAAATAGACTAGTCTGTTTTGTCGCATATACATTACAACACAGTGAAATTCTTTCTTTGCAGGTGGTTTTTGGAAGCTGGGGCCAGAGCTTGGGTCAGCCACGATACAGCGCCCCCTAGAGCACAAAGGGTTAAGGCCCTGGCTCAAGGACCGCTGAGCGACTCCCACTCTGACCTCAGCGTGTCTTTATTCAACAAATTTTAGTCCATTAGTATTAATGCATCCATGTGTACATTACTAAACAGTAAACAATAATGGAATTATTGTTCCAGCATATTTAAACATATAGAGACTGATTTATGACACCATGTTGTCATTTATAGTCTATTTATTACTTTAAAGCTGCTGTGAGACAATGTCTATTATATAAAGGCAGTGGTGGACAGTAAGGTTATAAATACAAAAAATTCTCCACTACATTCAAAGTCAGATATCTTACTTTTTAACATAAGAATATTTTGCAAAATCAGCCGTTTCTTTTTATAAAAACTAGCCAGAAAGTGAACGCACAGTTCAGTGTCAGCAAACAGAACATTTTAATGGGGAATTAATGATAAAATAAATTAATGACTGCTAATGTGAATCGATATTAATCCATTTGACTCATTAACATCATGTTAATAGATTTCTTGTGCAAAGAGTAAAATTAGGGTCTTCACTTAAACTTTTGAAACTTGTGAAAGAAATAGGAACATTATAGCCATAATAAAACCATAGGATTTGGGATGCTTGAAGGTTTAAATGGCTTTTACTAGAGGATTTAGTTCTATTGAATTGAATTCAATAAAAAGTCTTGGGGGCACGGTGGTTTAGTGGTTAGCATGTTTGCCGCAGAGCTCCGGGGTTCGAGGGTTTAATTCCCGCCTCCTCCATGTGTGTGTGGAATTTGCATGCTCTCCCTGTGCCTTAGGTTTTTTTTTTTCCTCTGGGTTCTCCAATTTCTGGTTGATTGCCACTGATTGGAAAATTGTCCCTAGTGTGTGAATGTGTGTGTGAATGTGTGTGTGTGTGTCCTGCGATGGGTTGGGATACCATACAGGGTGTATCCTGCCTTGATGCCCGAAGACGCCTGAGATAGGCACAGGTTCCCCGGGAGAGAAGTCGGATAAAGCGGTAGAAAATGAATGAATGAATAAATCACAAAAAGCCAAACATCAGCCGTGTTTTTTAGATGTAGATCAGTTGAAGTACCAAATGCCGTTTTTGTGTTGTGTGCGATTCATGCACAAAACTATGCAAACACATAGATGATAAATGAGGTCCCAGGTGTGTGTGGTCTAATATTAGGCTACCTGTTGTGTAGGAACAAAATGTTACATGTTCACTGGTTCCACAATCCCGGTTCTTTTATGCCTTTTATGGCGGAACGTGAATGCTGAATTATGAAAGCGCCAGGGTTCCCTGTGACAAACTTCAGGGACGTTATTCACAGGTCTGTTAGTGTGTAATGGTTCATCGTTTATGGTGCCCTGTGTCTTGATCTAACCAAGTGGATATCAATTTAAACATGAACAAAGATCCCGAACGCACACGTTACAACACGTCTGCATAAATAAACAAATGAAATAAACACAGCGTATTCAAATATATATGCTTTTTTCTTATTACAACAACAACAACAACAAAATCTCAAGAGGTACATCAAATATTTATGGAGTATTAACACATTCTGGTGGAAATATCACACTTGTGCCACAGTACAAAAGGGAGCACTGATGGATTCTAACGGCTCTTTGAAACTCTCAGGCTGTGAAATATTAAGAAGGTCATCCAGGAGCCGGCTGCTGAATTTTATGAAAGTAAACAATGCTAAAGTGCGAAGTGGGGCTTCATAAACGCACGCTAATGCTAATTCCTGGCGAGGAGCAAAGTGGAAAACATGAAAGGAGGATGAGGAAAATTAAAGGAGACGCTCACGTCGAGCAGCCAAAATGCTTTCTAGTAGAAAGTGTCACGGCGTCTGGTTCTGGGGGGAACAGTAAGAAGTGGGAGAGTGACAGAGCAAAGGCGCAAACTATAAAGCAGGAAAAAGAAGCATGCTCTGGCATGAAAGAGCAGCGACAGCTTTGGCTTAACTGATGCCATGTTGAGACGGGGTCTCGAGCTGTACCACTGTGCCCCAATCTGTCACACTCTAAATACACCTCTGATGATCCATTTCTCTTTTCATACTCTATTTCTATTTTTATCCAAGTTGAAAGGCTTACATTAAAAGCTACAGACCACCGTGGTACTGTGGATGATTGGGATGCTGGAATGATTATTAGGATCTACACTAGCGTTTGAACTGAAGCTCTCTGTAGTGGGATGATTTAGCAGGAAGGAGAGGAAAGAGCCCAGGGGGCAGTTCTACAGTTTTACTCACTGTTTTACTCTTAGAGCATAAATTAGAAACTTATAGCAAGCTTGCAGAATTCAGCGGGAGCAAAGGGCATGAAAAGGGAAAAGGATTAATATCACTGGATGGATGGATCGATCTATGGATTGTGAGTGGTCGAATGGATGGAAGGACGGGTAGATGAACGGGCAGATGGACGATTTGATATGTGGATAGTTTGATAGAAGGATTGATATGTTGGTGTTTGGATGGATGGAAGATTTGATGAGTGTTTATTTTGATAGTTAGATGGATGAATGGATTGTGATAATGACATTATGGACGGTTGGATGATGGATGAATGGATGGTTAAGTGGATGGGTGGAAGATTTGATTGGTAGGTATTTTGATAGTTGGATGGATGGATGAATGGATTGGATGGGTTTGTGGCTGCATGAGTGGATAGTTGAATGATGGATGGATGGATGGATGGATGGATGGATGGATGGATGGATGGATGGATGGATGGGTGGTGGAGAGGAATTGGATGGATGAATGGAAGATTTGATGAGTAGGTATTTTGGATGGATGGATGAATGGATTATGACTGGTTATACAGTTGGATGGGTGGGTGGGTGCTGGTCATTGGATGGATGGAAGATTTGATGAGTAGGTATTTGGGAAGTTGAATGGATGAATAGATTATGACTGGTTGGATAGATTCATGGATGGATGGATGGATGGATGGTTAGATGGATGGAAGATTTAATGAGTAGGTATTTGGAAAGTTGGATGGATGAATGGATTATGACTGGTTGGATAGATGGGTGGATGGTTGGTCGGGTGGATGGATGGATGATTGGATGGATGGAAGATTTGACCAGTAGGTATTTAGATAGTTGGATGGATGAATGGATGATGACTGGTTGCATTGATGGAGGGATGGATTGTGGCTGCATAGATGTATGGCTGGAAGATTTGATGAGTACGTATTTTGAAAATCGTAGGGATGAATAGATTAGGACAGGTTGGATGGATGGATGGATGCATGGGTAGTAGTTTTTATAGTCATTTTTAGTTGTAGATCCGGGTTGGGTGAAAACAAGTAGGACCTGTAGAAGTTCAGAAATAATCACCATTATCTTGTTTTAAGTGAAAAGCTATTTCAGGAGATTTCAAAAGTCTTTTGGCCTGTTTTTTCCCCAAGTCCGTTCACTTGCATCAGTTTTCCCTGGACGCAATAAGACACAGTATAGTTATTGAGATTAGTCTCTGGCCTCATGCAAAGTAGTCTAGCGCAATCAAAGTAAAGAAAATTACCTCATGCAATAGTTCCATTGGTGTAATAACTCTGCAAAATTACTTCACATAATAGTTCCACTGGTGTACTTGGGCATAATTGGCAATCTCAAAGATTATGGTATACACTACCATAGTACATAATAAAATTTAGCACGGTAGCTAACGAGCAATGAGGCAACCCCTTTAAACTCCAGCTCAGGTCTCGTTATAGCAGCCCCCTCCATTACCGACACACCGTTCACTCCGTCACTTGACAGAATATGACCATGAAACTCATTATTCTTTTATTCCTCCTTCATTCGAAAGGGAAATCCACATTCCCACATGCCCTCTGACATCATTGGGTTTATACGAGAAATAAGGCTCGGTCTATTTCAGTCGATTCTGCTGATTCAGACCTGGCCTGGATTTCAGGAGCGCTGCATGCAGCATCAGGTTAACACCACCGAAATTGGTCTCATATTCTTTCCATAAGAAGAAGAAATCCACGAGATGCGGGTTTGAGGTGTGTATCATAAACCCGGGCTCACAACTTTATTACTAGAATTGAAATGAAGTGAGGCTTTTTTGAAATCCCCCCTTATTACACCAGATTCACTCGCACTGTTTACGTGTGGCGCTTGTGTGAATACTTAAGAGGATCTGAAAGACAGAGCTTTTGATGAGCACTCGAGATTTGGATGAGCGCTCTGTGTGGGGCCTGGGAGGCTTTTTTATTTGTTTATTTAAAAAAAAAAAAAAGATGTCCAAGGAGATCTTTCTTTCACAATTATTGACAAAAGATAGCATTACTCTACGTATAGGCATATCGATAATGTCACCATAGATTGATTTTTGCATAAATATGCAAATAAAATACACAGGGAAAACAACCGCGACATGTTAATTCAAGCGTTTCCTCCTTTGATGACAAAAATACGCTCGCTCGTTAATATTCATGACTTTTTTCGATATTCAATTTACACTTCTTAGCAATCATGTGTTCTGTGAATAGCTCGAGTACTACTAGTTTAATCCCGTCTGGAATAGTCACCACACCCAGTGCTATTTTTATTGGTGCTGTAAAACTTCCTTAACTATTAACGTCTATTCTTTATGTTGAAAGACAAAATCGCCTGACTATAATATTCATGTGTTTATCTATTTAAACTTCATATCGTCCCCATTTGGTGTAATAACTTCCACTCTTCTGGGAAGATGTTCCACTAGGAGGTGGAGATCTTCCACTTTAACCTATGCAGATTTAAGATTCAAAGATTTTCTTCGTCACAAACTGAGTTCTATACAGAATACAACATGTTTCAAATTGTAAACCTGATTCGGCTGCAAATTATATAAATATGAAAATAAAATAAATTAAAGATAAAGGGGGTGGTGGTAGCTCAGTGGTTAAGGCATGGGGCTCTGGATCCAAAGGTTACAACACTGATGATCTGCCACTAGTGGGCCCTTGAGCAAGGACCTTTAACCCCCCAATTTTTCAGTTGTAAGTATCCATTCGTTAGGCTTGTTTGGTAGGGCATCCATCATAAAACATGCAACAAAACTAATGTGTGGACTATTTTCAGTGGTGACCCCTAACCCTAACAGGAGAAGCCAAGGAGAAGTTCAAAGATCTCCTATTATGGTATTTTTGTGGTAAAACTTTGAGGAGGAACCACATATTTTTGTACACATTTTATACGAAAATCGGAGGCGCAAAAGACATCTTCCTGAGAGGGATATATTTAACCATTACGGAATGAGTCTCCCACTATGGAATCCCTATACTTTCCTATTGAATATTCAATATGAAACATTACGGAATGAGTCTCCCACTATGGAATCCCTACACTTTCCTAATGAATATTCAATAAGAAGCATTACGAAATGAATCTCCCAATATAGGAGACACTATAGTGGGAGACTCATTCCGTAATGGTTAAATATCTCCCTCTCAGGAAGACATCTTATAGTTGTGCGCCTCCGATGTTTGTTTAAAAGGTTTGAGGAAGGACCCAGGTGTCCCAATACTTATAGTCTCCATCCATATAGTCTACGTACGTGTCTTTCTCTTCTCCACTGATCTTTCTTTCTGTATTTGCACCACTGCACCACCCGTAACATTTATCATAACTACTGTATATTACAATCATATACATTCTATACAACTCATCTATGTTCATACTCGTTTATGGCATTCCACTGCACAGCTACATATGTATCATACTATATTTACTCTTATACACCCTATTTATATGCATGCATAGGTATGTGTATATATACATACATATATATCTCTACTGAACCTTTTGTACACTCACTCCCACACATGTGCATTCACTCCCACATCTGTAATTATAAACCTCATCCCTTATTTACTACACTGCTATTTATTGTAAATAAGCCACATATGCACTTCTGGTTAGATGCTAATTACTAATTTCATTGGCTCTATAACATGTACCTTGCACAATGACAATAAAGTTGAATCTAATCTAATCTATAACACTTCAAGTAAGAACCAATTACATTGACAAATCTGTCTTTTAGACGTGGACACTGGAAGAATGAAAAGGATTACTACGGGAAAAGGAGTTCTCCATTTAAATAGAAGCCTCATTTAAATCAGACTCATCGCCATCTGCTGTCACCTGTACGCGGTGTGTATGTGCTCTTCTCTGTTGTGATGGCGATGGAGTAGGAGCATCGTGGTCCTTTTTAACCAGATGGAGATGTGAGTTCGGCGTGGAATTGGTTTGGATTCTGTTCATTTTGTTAAGAGGCGTTTTTATACCAAAGCTTGATCAAGTCATGAGCAAAGAATGTTTAGATGCCTGTAAGCAGACTGCATTGAAATCTGTGTGTAAATAAATACGTCATTTTGGTAATAGAGATCAAATTTAATCTCTAAACTTAATTAGAGATCAAAGTATGTCAATGTATATATTACTAATGGCACCAGTCAATTTGTGACATCTGACAAGACATTAGACGACTGTCTACAAATGTGTTTTAATCATATTTAACATAGTTTAACATCATTTTTATTTATCCCGCCAACTTCATTTTCATTCTACGAAGAGCAGCAGGGTTTTAGACTCGCTGATGAAAGTGGTGTCCTGCAGAGAGAGCTGTGCGATGTGTCATAAAAACTGAATCTTTTTTTAAACAAAAATCAATTTTTGATTTTGGATTCACTAGGGGAAAAATATGTCTGCTATTTGTACTTGTTTATTGCCGTTTTTTGGGGTTTGCCACTGTCATGTTTATCCCGCAGCGCGTCACACACGCCTCCCATTTTAACAACGTGGTTCTGTTTGAGGTACTGGAACAAATTAGCCATGCCTCTTCCTTTAGGCACCACAAACTTTAGACAGATGTTACAGCTGGGCTTTGGAATGTTGGATGTCCAAGTTGCAAAACTCAATCTTAACCACGCACCTCTTGGAAACGAGCTCTTCGGATTCGTCAGAGCTTGCAGCCATGTTGTATTTCATATTCCCTAAGTGTAATGCGGGGTGGGAGGCGGAGAACTAACCAAACCAAAGTAAAATCGTAAAATCGTAAAAATTTCTGCATTTTTCACCATCGGCATAAACCACCAACTCCAGCTCTACCTACAGCTTTAATTCATTCATTCATTCATCTTCTACCGCTCTATACGATCTTCCCTCGGGTTACGGGGAGCCTGTGCCTATCTCAGGTGTCTATGGGCATTAATGCAGGATACACCCTGGATGGAATGCCAACCCATCACAGGGAACACACACTCGCATTCACACACATTCATACACTAGGGACAATTTTCCAAGGTGCCAATCTACCGTGCATGCATGTTTTTGGACCAGGAGGAAACCTGAGAACTCGGAGAAAACCCCCCTGAAGCACGGGGAGAACATGTAAACTCCACACGCACATGGCCGAGACGGGAATCGAACCCGGACCCTGGAGGTGTGAGGCGAACATGCTAAACACTAAGACACCGTGCCCCTAGCTGTAATTCAGATCAGTTTTAATTATAGAGTGCTTTTTACAGTTGTCATTGCCACAAAGCAGCTTTACATAACAACACTTAATTATAGTGTGTTTAAATGAAAATCACTTTGTCCCTGATTGTTCCTTGTTGAGCGAGCCGAGGCGACAGTGGCAAGGAAAAACTCCCTGAGATGGCAACAGGAAGAAACCAGGAGGTCATCATGAGGGCTCAGACAGGTCCAGAGTGTAGAGGCAGCTCAAGCACTTAACCATTAGTGCATTATTAACATACTGATTCATCACATGTAAAAAAAAAAAACAAACACACAACGGGCTTATCGTTCGGAATCCGATCCCTCACCATGGAACACTGGTGGCAACTCTAGGTCAATGTGGTCATCCTGTTAAGGGTCAGTGGCATACATCAGCCCTCTTCACAGTTCACGAGTCAGAATAATCCGCCGTAGGAAATGTCATCGGTCCTTTCAAAGAGACCATCAATCTCAGGGAGAAGACTTTCAATGACAGGCCTGTCTCTTTGTATTATCTTAGTCTCAATAACGCTTACACACGCATATACTCACAGCCAGTAAAACACTGTAGCATGTGCCTTCTGAGAATTTGTCCTAGAAACACTTGTCTGTTGTGTAGAGTGACCCATTTTTCAGATTCCGGTGTTGAGGACGACGTGCAGGAAGACGAGCAGCAAATAAAGCAACATGATATTCATTTGAATTTCCCCTCTGTTATCTGTCAAAGAACATTATTTTATAAAATCTACTAGGAGTCTAGGGACCAGCAACTAATGATATTAATGATACTAACAATTGTATCTGTTTGGCAAAAAGAATGTTACTTGTTTTCTCTCAGAACAGCTCTGACAGGAGTCAAGAGTTCTTCAGGCTTCTTCAGTTAATTTTCAAGTGTATTTGAAATCGGTCTACAAATATGTTATGTATTTCTTTTTAATTAAAAAAATTATTATTGTAATTAGTGTAATTATTTTTACACTCTTTTTACACATCACTTGTGTATATTATATATACATAATTTATATGGTAGGAGCACGGTGGCTTAGTGGTTAGCACGTTCGCCTCACACCTACAGGATCCGGGTTCGATTCCCGTCTCGGCCATGTGTGTGTGTGGAGTTTGGCATGTTTGCATGTTCTCCCCGTGCCTCAGGGGGATTTGGGGGAATTTTTTCTCCGGGTTCTCCGGTTTCCTCCCCTGGTCAAAAAAACCTGTAAAATCCAAAAGGGGAGACGCCGTCTCAAAAACATGCACGGTAGGTTACCGGGATACCGGGAGCTGGAACGAACGGACGGAAACGGGAAAAACAACTGGCACCTTGGAAAATTGTCCCTAGTGTGCCCAGGACGGGAATGAAGGAAGAGCCGGGCCGATGATATGTGTGATTGTGAATGAGTGTGTGTGTTGTGTGTGTGGTGTGTGCTGTGTGTGTGTGTGTGTGGTAGGCTTGTGTGTGTGTGTGTGTGTCCTGTGATGGGTTGGAGGTAAGAGCGGGCGGGGAGCATTAAAGAGCAGGGCGGAGCGAGGAGAGAGAGAGACAGAGACACATCCAGGGTGTATCCTGCCTTAATGCCCATAGACGCCTGAAATAGGCACAGGACTCCCCGTGACCCGAGGGAAGATCGGAATAAAGCTATAGGTAGAAGAAGAATGAATTGAATAGAATATATATGGGTAAAGTGCTGTAAACAAAGAATGCTTTCCAAAATATAAATAATGGTTGTGTTTATTTTTGTCATTTTACAAAATGCAAAGTGAGCGAACAAAAGAAAAATCTAAATCAAATCAATATTTGTTGTGAGTAACTTTTGTAGAACTAGAAGTAGTGGAAGTGATGGCACGACCCCCACAGAGTCCTGATCTCAACATCATGGAGTGTGTGTGGGATTTACATGAAGAGACAGAAGGATGTGAGAACGTCTACATCCACAGAAGATCTGTGTTTACTTCTCCAAGATGGAACAAACCAACCAGCCGAGTTCCTTCATAAACACTGTGTGTAAGTGTACCTAGAAGAGTATTACTGCTGTTTTGAAGGTAAAATGTGTTCACAACCAAATATTGATTGATTCGATTTCCATTTCTGTTTTCTTCATTCACTGCATTTCGTTCATTGATGAAAATAAAAATAATTAACACTTCCATTTTTGAAAGCATTCTTTGTTTACAGCATTTTTTTCACACCTGCCTAAAACTTTTGCACAGTATTTCAAATATATATTCACTGCATTATATATATATATATATATAGATATATATATATATATATATATATATATATATATATATACACACACACACAAACACAAAAAATTGTGCACAACCATTTTAGGAGAATCTGAAGGACACAGCAGAGATTGCCATCTGAGATTTCCTCAGCGAAGATTGCAAACAGGGACATTTGTTCCATTTGTGTCTTGGGTGAATCTGTACAAACTCCTTCCTCGTCCGTCTATTAGCATCGCTGTTTCACAAGACAATAATTCCTCTTGAAATGCTAGCGTTAGTAAAAAAAAAAGAAAGAAAGAAAGAAATAAGACAATGTCATTAAATCGCGGTTAGGATGCTGCAGACGGCATTTCATGCGACTCAGCAGTCTGAAGTAGCGCATGCCGCCCGTACTTCCTCTGCTACTATAATATTGTCTGCGCAAAATCGAATTCGCCGTGTTCCAGACGGGAAAAGTTAGACGTAGAGGAAAAAATGAGAGTGCCTGAAATCCAACATTGTTTTCGAACTTCACGTTAAAGTTTGCGCGAAAACAAACGCGCCGCGTGCTCGCAGCCGCATGTCGGCAGGTATGAATTTGAAGCAATTATCGACACCGGCGTGCTGTTAACAGCTAAGTGAAGAGACAGAAAACGTCCCCTTTTATAAGTGTTCGACGTCTCGAACTGCATCTCAAAGGCACTAATTGCATTTAGTCTGTTTGCAGAACGCTGTACATGTAAGCAACAGTGGTTTAGAAGGACAATCGTGTCTCCTGCACGTGTTCTCGTAATGAGTCATTTATTCCAAAAGTGTTGCGTGTACAAATTGCAGAAACTGAGTCGAACTAAGACAGGTAATTACTGTCACGCTCCCAAGCCTTTAAATTCCAGCATTTTTTTTTTTTATGATTATCATCTTTTCTAGCTCTTTACATTATGTCTTATATTTCAATTAGCAATCTGTCGACTGACATACTGACCCTGTGTTTCTCTCAGATAATGCCAATGAAACTCCTAATAGAAGTGTAAAAGAAGAGTTGAATCGTCTGCACCGCATCACGAGGTAATGTAAAAACGATGTCTCTTATAAGACCTGGGAAACGTCTACTGAGACTTGAGGTGGTAAACGCGACTGTGCATTTTAATATATTTAAAAAAAAAGAAGAAACATGGGAACAAATTGTTTATAAGTAATAAAGCACAAACACTGTCATGGGACATTTAAGATTCATCACTACGAGACCCAAGTCAAGTTTCTTTCTATAGCGCTTTTAACAATACAGATTGTGCCAAAGCAGCTGTACAGTAATTTACATTTACAGCATTCGGCAGACGCTCTTACCCAGAGCGACTTACAACTGAGCAATTGAGGGTTAAGGGCCTTGCTCAAGGGCCCACTAGTGGCAGCTTGGTGGTGGTGGGGTTTGAGTCCAACACCTTAACCACTGAGCTACAGTAATCCCTACAGTAAACCACCTCCATATAGTAATCAATAGGACATGACTTGGATGAAGTTTGTGTACAATATCCCCAACTGGGCAAGCCCTAGGCGACAAAGGCAAGGGACTAAAACTCCATGGAGGAAAAAAAAGCCTGGCTCAGTCACTTGGGTGAAGGGTGGGATGAGGGGGCGGTGCAGTTCTCTGACCAACAAACTTGTCATTTGTATCTATTGAGGTTGTCTATAGGTGCTGACCGATCATCTAGATAATACAGTGAATTGTTTATTGTCTTGTCTTCACTGCCCCATGTGCAATTCTATTTTTTCTCATTCTGTTTTATTTTAGAATTATGTGCAGTACTGTGTCTTGTTAATTTATGGTGTCTGTCATAGCACCTTTGTCCTGCGGAAATGTTGTTTCTTTTCACTGTATACTTCACTGTATATTGTTGAAATGACAATAAAGCCTACTTGACTTGAGGACTGGATCAGGGAAGTGCACTGATCAGAATACAGGCTTGGATCTGAGTGGTAACTATGATACAGGTAAACAAGATACAGACTATTATTAGCATAGATGTCGTTCTTCTTATGACCTAAAATCCCTCCAGTCAAAACACTTTCAACCAGACTTGTTAGTTGCTGCTGTTGTTAGTTGGTTTATACAAGCAACAGCATTGATATACTTACAGTGTGAGCAGATGGCATGAGCTAAGCATGACCCTAAAAAAAGCAAAACAAAAAAACATTTCAAATATACCCAAGGCAAAAATAGAGAGAGGTTTGAGGGGGGACTATCACCACTCTATTGTTTGATTCAGGAATAAGAGATGAACGAAACTGATGATATATGATGATCAATGTGTATGTGGCCTCTGGGCAAGTTATCCTAAAAAGCTGCATTTTAATCTAATCTTTTATTTATTTAATACATATTTAAATGTATTTAATTTAATAATTTATTCTAATCTTTAAATTTTAGAATTTACCATAACCATAGACTGTATAAGATCTTATGGTGTGATGATGATCCCACTCAAAGCTACAGAAACATCATCTATCTTTGTCATGGGCATATTTTAAAGGCTTTTTTTTGAGGCATTGCTTGTCACTTATTCATACAAGCCCATGCCATCTGTTCACACTGTAACTATATCAGTGCTCTTGCTTGTATAAGCTAACAACAGCAACATCTAACACGTCTGGTTTAATGTGTTTTCACTGGAGAAAGTCACATCTAAAGGGAGATTTCGAATGGAGTGTCCCAAGATTCTGAAAAAAATCTTGTTTTAAATTCATTCATTCATTCATCTTCTACCTCTTTATCCGATCTTCCCTTGGGTCACGGGGAGTCTGTGCCTATCTCAGGTGTCTTAAGGCAGGATACACCCTGGATGGAATGCCAACCCATCGCAGGGCACACACACACACACACACACATTCATACACTAGGGACAATTTTCCAAGGTGCCAATCAACCTACCGTGCATGTTTTTGGAGTTGGGTAGAAACCGGAGAACCCGGAGAAAAACCCCCTGAGGCACGGGGAGAACATGCAAACTCCACACACACATGGCCGAGGCGGTAATCGAACCCGGACCCTGACGGTGTGAGGCGAACGTGCTAACCGCTAAACCTCTCTTTTTTTTTAATTATATTTCATTATTGAAAATAGATATTTTGCTTGCAAACAAGACTTTTACTAATTAAAATGTCTTACAATGAACAGCTAAGCCTCTATCTTACAATCTACTAGGATAGATAAACAACGATATTGGAACGACTTTGATAAATGCACACAAACATGGGGGGGGGTCTTTTTAAAGCATTTGCTTCTCTGGAGGAAGATGGCAAGTGCAATATTAAGCCTTAAAAACAATTCGAGAAAAGTAAGGAAGAATTACTTCTATATATTTACAGCATTCGGCCGGCGCTATTATACATTAGTCGTTCGACTTCTATTTTTATAACCCCCTTAAGGGGGTTAAGGGTCATGCTCAGCGGGCCAGGAGTAGGAGTATGGTGTGGCTGGGATTTGAGCTCACAACCTAATGCTTTAACCACTAAGCTACAAACTAAATGTTATTTGTAGAGGCTCACTGCCAGAGTAAAAGCCAACCTCTCCGCTTATAGAAATCTCAATGCGAAAACTATAAGTTACGTTCTGATTATTCAATGAAAGGCCATTTAATGGCACATAAACAATTCGTTTCACGATTTATTTCGGTAATCTTTGCGCAACAAGAAAAAGAGAACAGACACTCTTTGAGAATGAAGAATGGAACAGACAGTGGATTTTAGCACCTTGTCACGTTCTTATGAGATTCCTCATATAACCAGGTTGTTACAGTCAGAGCACAAGGTCAGTCATGATATAGCACCTCTGAAGCAGGGAGGGTTAAGGGCTATCGAAAGGGACCTACAGTGGCAGCTTGATGGCCTTTAGGGACTTAAACCCTTGACCTAATCGGTAGCTCAGAGCCTTGCCTGTTAAGCCACTGTGGGTTGATTTCCACAGCAAAGCCAAGATTGTAAAATATTTCAATGCTCTTTGAGGTTCTAAATGAATGAGAGTTAACTTTATGTAATGTCTACTTTTGTCCGGTTAGATTAAAAGAGTTCTCAAAAATGCTCAACATGGGAAAAAAGCTGTCACATATTTATTCACGTCCCTGACTTGCAGCAATTATGAGCGCACGTTCCATTACTTTTGACAAGGTTGTATAAATTGAAATTGATCTTTAGCACACCTATCAAAATGAATAGCAGGAGCAACTTCGTCAATACACTATTGTCCACTATCTTTGCTTTCATGGCAGTCAGTCAGTCACATGACTGCCTCACATGACTACATTTTCCTTTAAATATTTAGTGTTTTTTTTTCAGTCCACCCCATATCAGAGAAGCTACAATTCCAAATGTATTCACTCCACAGAACAATTTTTTTAGATATACCAGACAATAGAAAGGAAAAAAAAAAACAACAAACCATCATACTGTGAAAGGGATACGGACGAGTTTCCAAATTGATCTGGATTAATTCAGATATATCCTTATAAATTTCACTTTTTCAAAATCTCATACTAGTCTTCAAATACAATTGATTTATGAAGTATAATGGCAGTTCAAAGGCCAACTTCACACCCTGTATGGAATGCCAACCCATCGCAACCCATTTTCCAAGGTGCCAATCAACTTACTGTGCATGTTTTTGGACCTGGGGAAACCGGAGAAAAAAAACCCCTGAGGTACGGGGAGAACATGCAAACTCCACACATATCACAGAGGGGGGACTCGAACCCCTGACCCAGGAGATGCGAGGCGAATATGCTAACCGCTAAGCCAGCGTGCCCCCTTTTTAAAAAAAACAAAACAAAACATAAGAATCCCACTTCAACCGCAAAAAAAACACCTGAAATATTTTAATGTTAATTTGCTACGAATGCACTTAACTTAAAGGAGTAAAGAAAATATTTCCCTAGTGCGCTGTACGTGAGGAATAAACATGGAAGCATGTAACAACGTCCTGGGCTTTTCCATAGTAATCAATGTGAAGGTGAACCTCTCTGTACCTGGAACAGAATTCAAAGCGTAATTCAGGCACCAATCGACTGCAGATGCCCTTATAGAACATTAATCAGGCAAGATCAATGACTGCTGGAAATGCCAGCAAAAAGAAGAAGAAAAAAACTGCATATCAATTTAAATGAGGAAAGAATTGTGCTCGCTCATGTGCACTTGGCAAGAAGACTCTCTTGCGCGCACACACACACACACACACACACACACACACACACATACACATATATATATATATATATATATATATATATATATATATATACTCATACACATTTTGACAGACTACTGCAAATGCCTTGGGAGGCGATTTCCCACGCAGCAATATTCTTCCTAGCCAAAATGAACCCACACTGATGAGAAATATCCTCTTGCCAAAGTTAAAAATAACTAATTTGGCCCGTTTGTGTGTGTGTGTGTGTGTGTGTGTGTGTGTGTGTGTGTGTGTGTGTGTGTGTGTGTGTGTGTGTGTGTGTGTGTGTAATAAATTCACAACCTCCTTGTCACCTGCCATTCCTCTCCAAAAAAAAAAGAAAAATATCTCCTACAAGAATCTGTCTATCCTTAAGCGAGAGATTGTTGTGGTAGGTTAGCTGTAACCCAAGCTGTGTTTATTTGTCAAGCGTCAAACCCAGATCCCACAGTGAGGCCCCGGGAGCTGCACCTTTCGGGCAGGAGATCTTGGAAATATGCAGCACGCCTCTTAATAAAACATGCAGGTTCTTTGGGGCTGTATTTTTTTCCCCCAAATAAATGTCTGCTACCAGAGTCAGAATAAATCCGTTCTTTCTGGATCGTGTTCTGATCCGCCAAGCGTCCGAATTATTATTCTTTTCATTATTCGCCTTTATCGAGGATCGGAAAGAGCGAAACCTTTATTGCAACTAGAGTGTAAAGTTATATTGTTAAATTACATAGATTTGTTTTGATCAAAGTACATTCATTCATTCATTCATTCTTCTACCGCTTTATCCGATCTTCCCTCGGGTCACGGGGAGTCTGTGCCTATCTCAGGCGTCTATGGGCATTAAGGCAGGATACACCCTGGATGGAATGCCAACCCATCGCTGTCACGGTCACGCCTCCTCCCAGCTCTGAGCTTCCGTGCTCGCAGTCGCCAAGCTACTGATGAGCTCCAGCTGCAGCTAGTTGGAGTCATCAGTAGCCTGGTCTTTATAAGCCCGGCGTTTCCTCCACTCTGCGTCCGGGCTCGTAACGCTAAGGCTAAGACACGGACATGCAAACATTTCTGGCGACAAGACTGACCTTCTGTCTTTCTAATCAGGTGCCGTTCCAGTCCTCCAGAGGTTCCCGGACTTCCAAGCCCGGCGGACGTGACTAACCAGGTTCCTCTCCAGTCCTCCTGAGTTTCCTGGACTTCCAAGCCCAGGACCTCCTGAGCAATACGGACTGCCATTCAGCAGTGCAGGGCTGTACCCCCGCTTTGGCTGCTCACGTTCAAGCAGCGTCTTATTAGTTCTCCTCCTTTCAAATAAACCTGTTAAGTTCATTCCGGTGTCTGTGTGTCTGCTTGGTTACAATCGCAGGGCACACTCACTCACACACACACACACACTTATACACTAGGGACAATTTTCCAAGGTGCCAATCAACCTACTGTGCATGTTTTTGGACCGGGAGGAAACCGGAGAACCCGGAGAAAAAAAACCCTGAGGCACAGGTAGAACAGGCAAACTCCACACACACATATGGTTGAGATGGGAATTGAACCCGGACCTGGACCCTGGCGGCAAATGTGATAACCACTAAGCCCCCGTGCCATATCAAAGTACATATGAAAAAAAAATACATAAAAAAAAAATAATAATAATATTAATATTATTAATAATAATAATAATAAAAACTCTCACCAGGAGGTGCACAGTGGTTTAGTGGTTAGCAAGTTTGACTCGCACCTGCAGGGTTGGGGGTTCGATTCCCGCCTCTGCCATGTGTGTGTGGAGTTTGCATGTTCTTGGAAAAATTGTCCCTAGTGTATGAGTGTGTGTGTGAAAGTGTGTGTGTGGCACTTGACTTGACTTGAAGTGTGTGTGTGCCCTGAGATGAGTTGGAATTCCATACAGTGTGTGTCCTGCCTTGAGGCTCCCCGCGACCCGAGGGAAGATCGGATAAAGCGGTAGAAGATGAATGAATGAATGAACTCTCAACACGGTATTGAAGGATTCGATTTAGATGGTAAACACACTACAAAAAAAAGTAAATAAAAAATTATACTCTGGCAAATCTCTGAGCGTTAGAGAGATTATAAATTTGGCGGTGATTGATGGGTACGGCTACGGGTAATAACTTTGCTTTAAACTTGCTGACTGCGTCGTCCCGGATGTATAATGGCATTAGACGGGGTGGAGGGGAGGCGAGAGTTGGTTTCCTCCCCTCCATATTGCTTTGTAACCCTTATGAATCTGCTTCCTGCTTCACTCAGCGTGTCCACAAAGCAATTTCTCTCACTATAATGAATGTCCACTGGAGGGAGAGCACAAGACAGCAGGCGCTAGTCCTTCAGTGCAGATAAGCTTCAGGAGCAGCAGATTACACAGCTTTGCCTTGTAGTCTGGCCCACTTTTGGTTATAGGCTTTGACACAGAAGGAAAAAAAAAACAAAGAACACATAATTGGCTACACTTACATGTACATATGTGTACTGTATGTATGTGACGATTCTTCAATATGTCTGGAAACGGCTTCTACGTGTCAGTTTTGCTTTCCAAGTGTCTCTGGCTCCTTATGTTGCCCTGCTATGAGCAAAGAGTGTAGCTCAGTGGTCTAAGTTGCTTGGCTACTGATCGGAAGGTCGGTGTTTCGAGCCCCGGTATCAACGAGCTGCCACCCTTGGGTCCTTGAGCAAGGCCCTTAATGCTCTGTGCTCCAGGGGGTGCCGTATCATGGCTGACCCTGCTCTCTGACCCCAGCTTCCAAAGAAAACAGATGCGAAGAAAGAATTTGGCTGTGCTGTAATGTATATGTGATAAATAAAGGCTCTTCTATATTCCGTACCCCCTTATATGTAATAATTATATTATGTAATATATATTTCTCATATCCTTTCACGTTTTCGCTTATATTTTATATTATTCCTTAATACCCAGTTTCTGTGAAACCGACTGGGTTTCTGCATATAAGTTCTGCAAATAACTTTGTTTTTGACAAATATATAGCTTCAAATCTTGAAACTGGTGGACACAAAATAGACCTGTAAAGAAAGAAGGACCTGAACCAGACGAAACAAAACCTTTTGTTTATAAACCGCACTCTCCAGCCAACATGGCAGCACTTTTTGGCTCCCTTGTTGTGCCAGCTTTGTTGGCCTATTGTTCCTTTGTTTTCCCTTCTGTCTTGTAGTAGCTGGCTTGGCTTGAGAGTAGAAATCTTATGTTAGAGCGAAATGCATATTTTTGTTAGATGAATCTAGTCAGCTATTATTTGTTTGGTCATTTGTTAGCTATGTAAAATACAGCCCATAATATGTTCATTTTCTTAGGCATTTCCCAGGTATTCCTATATCTGTGAGCTGAGTTTTGAGTGTTGTGTCTTCCCTTTTGTTTTGTCTGCACCTATGAACACCAAAAGTAAATACAATGTTTACCATAAATACCACTAAACACTGTGGGAAAGTAACAGCAGGATAAAACACTAAAGATAAATGAAATAAACATAAAGATTTGAATTCTGTTTCATTAGAATCTAATACCGTTGACGGCATTTTGGCAGACGCCCTTTATCCAGAGCGACTTACTGAGCAGTTGAGGGTTAAGGGCCTTGTTCTAGGGCCCACTAGTGGCAGCTTGGTGGTGGGTTTTGAACCTGCGATCTTTTGGTTTCGGGTCAGAGCACAAGTTCAGCCATGACACAGAACCCTCTGGAGCACAGAGGGTTAAGAGCCTTGTTCAAGGACACGCGCCGCTTCCTGGCCGGGTCCTGGCCGCTTGGCGATACCAAGGCTTGAACTCACGACCTTCTGAAAAGTAGCCCAGCGCGTGCGAGGGACGGAAAGCGCCTGGACACGCATAGAAAGTAATAAAAATGGGTCTCTGCTTGGTGATCGGTTGTCTGTCTCTCTTTCTTCTAGCTCGGACCCGGGTGAATCGTTTACAGTAAAAAACAAAATCTCTCAAAAACGTGTACCACAAGGTGTGTGTTGGGAGCTGCAGGAATAAAAGGTCTTCAGGGTGCTATTGGAAAATGCCTCGATTGATTTCATTTCAAGCTGTGAGAAAAGTTAATAAATCAAGCCCTGTTGAAACTAAATCATACGGTCGTGTCATTTGTTGCCAGCAGGGTCGTCTTGTATCCAGAAAGGTGCGAAGATTAAAATCTGCTAGGCAGCAAGAGGACAGAACACCTCCTGTTACCCTGACAAGCAGCAGTGACCATGGACAGCAGCACCAGAACGTACCTGTCAGTTTCCCAGGGAACTGTCAGTCAAATCAGCACGGCCTCCTCATGATCGGGGGCTGCACAAGTACCTCCAGGAGTAGCGATTGTAAAAAAGTGATGGAGAAGTACAGTAAGAGAGAAACCATATAGCTGGGTCCTGTTATGTCCCAGTCTAGGGTTGGGGGTGTACCGCATGTTAAGGCACTGGGCGGTGGATAGAAGGTGGATGTGAATGTATTTGGCATCGTAAAGGAGGAATGGGACACAACACCGGGGATATCTTAACGTAAAGTGTTTTGAAGTATTTACAGTGACCAGGTAAGCTTCAGAGTGTGCCAAGGCCAACAAACATACAAAAGAATGCTTTTTATCCAACCAAACTTCCCTAAACAAAAACAACCCAAAAAGAAAGACATACAACGGCTCCCTCACAAAAAAACAGGAAAGAAAACCACACCCCCAAAAAAATGCCAGCCACACCTCTATTACGGGTGAACACAAAAAAACAACACAAATATATATATATATACATACTGTATATACACTGATATTGATATAGGTAGGATTTATAAGGGAAAACACGAGTTGGGTATGGGCGTAGGTTGTTCAAAGTTCAAGGTATACTAGCGCACAATGTTAGTATATATACATATATATAATATATATATATATATATATATATATATATATATATATATATATATATATATATAAACTGTTCGGAATGACGGTGTTTCCATTAACCATATCATCCGACTAAAACTCGTCCTCTCACGACGTCACTCAAAAAAAAAAATAGGCAGGCTTACTTATATCGCAGCCAATCGCACTTATATCATGTGACCTGGAAATGTGAAAAAAAATGTTTCCATTAAAGTTTTGCAAATTATTCCTTTTTCGTCATTCATCTTTTTTGCGATACATGTGAGTTTTTGTGAATTTGACGAGTTTCCATTAGGCGTATTTTCAATTCATGTTTTAAATTTGAGCATTTCGAAGGGTGATGGAAACACACCTAATGATGTCTTCGTACAGACCAGCAGATCGACCTCACGACAGCCAACATATAGCCACTTAATATATCTGTTTCATTAAAGGACCATAGACCCCATCAACTGTAAACATGTTTCAAATATTGTATATATTGCTTCAGATCAATAGCATAATACCACTAATAGCTCGTTACCAGCTTCTACTCTCATAAAGAGACATCAGATCTGAAGTATTTCTTTGCTAGCAAGAAAATGAGAGAGAGAGAGAGAGAGAGAGAGAGAGAGAGAGAGAGAAGGGGGGTGTTGGGTTTTGGGCAGTACATCAAATTACAGACATTATAAAAAGATGAGAGGGTGTTTTTTTTTCTCTCAATTTAACAAAATACTTCAAATCTCTTGAAAAGATAAGATGAGCCTGAAAAGTAATTAGTCTGAGAGTCTTTAGTCTTTTTTTTTTTTTTGCACTCACATTAATTGAAATAAATGTTTTCACTCAAATGTGTTCTTAAAAAGCACAACTTATTATGAATATACTATAGAAATATAATTGTGACAGTTTTATGCACCCGTTTCTTTTTAGTACACATCAATTAGTAGTTGTATCAAAGTAGTTATTACAATAATAATAGTACACTAGGACTACTAATATCACTACTAAGTAATATTAGATGTATATTAGTAGTAGAGATGGCAAAAATAAACACAACCTTTTTTTTAGTAGAAGTACAGATACTCATGTATTAAAAGACTCTAGTAAAAGGTGAAATACTGACTTTTAAAAAGGACTTCTTTCTGTCATATTAATATATTAATACAAAATGAATTTCAAAGGTTGTTTTAGATTTTTTATTTTGTGTTTAGATTTGTTATTTTGTGTTTGATTTGTTTATTTTGTTTTCGGATTTATTAATGTGTTTCAGAATTTAACATTTTGTTTTTATATTTGTTATTTTCTTTTCAGATTTATTAATGTGTTTCCGAATTTGTTATTTTGTTTTTAGATTTTAGTTTTTTTTTGTTTTCGGGTTTATTAATGTGTTTCTGAATTTGTTATTTTTTTAGATTTTGTTTTATTTTGTTTCCGGGTTCATACATGTTTCCAAATTTGTTATTTTGTTTTTAGATTTTTGTTTTTTTTTTGTTTTCGGGTTTATCAATGTGTTTCCGAATATGTTATCTTGTTTTTTGATTTATTTATTTTGTTTTTGGATTTATTTATGTGTTTCCAAATTTGTTATTTTGTTTTTAGATTTTTGTTTTTTTTGTTTTCGGGTTTATTAATGTGTTTCTGAATTTGTTATTTTGTTTTTAGATTTTGTTTTATTTTGTTATTAGATTTTGTTTTATTTTGTTTTTAGATTTTTTGTTTTCGGGTTTATACATGTTTCCAAATTTGTTATTTTGTTTATCTTTATTTTGTTTTCGGATTTATTAATGTGCTTCCGGATTTTTTCATGTGTTTTCTGCATTGCTAATGTGATCTCGGATTTGTTATTTTGTTTTATGATTTGTTAATGTGTGTTGCAATGTGCAATGACTATTAATAGGTTGAGAACGACACGCAATGAGAAGACATATTGATTGTCACCAAATAGATTAAAAATAAAGCAACGAGTCTGGTATAAAAATGTAAGTATTTGGGTAAAAATGTAATGATTGGAAGTAAAATTTAAAAGTTATTTGAGAAATAAATGGTGAAATAAAATAATGATACCAGAAAAAGTACAGTAATGAAGCATTTGTACCTATTTTCTTCCGATCTCTGTTAGTAGTAGTAATGAAAGATAGAAAAAAAAATGTATTTCATAAGTCATATATTTACATTTAGAGCAATTGGCAGACGCCCTTATCCAGAGCGACTTACAACTGAACAATTGAGGGTTAAGGGCCTTGCTCAAGGGCCCAATAGTGGCAGCTTGGTGATTGCGGTGGAATTTGAACCCATGGTCTTCCAGTCCAGAGTCCAACACCTTAACCACTGGGCTACCACCATCATATATCCCTATATATACCACCATATACCACCATATACCATACATGTAAGTCATCTATTGTAGTAAAATCAGAAGTAGTACAATAATAGCGGGAAGAGCAGTAGTTATTTTTTTTTCTTTTTGATTCCTTTTTCGAAAAGAATTTTAATTGGAGCTAAAAAAAAAAAAAAACATTAAGCTTTCTGAAAATATATTCATTAAGAAATATCTCCTGTCGAAGTTAATAATGCAATTGTTTCTGAGTCCAAGTCGAGTATCCAGTTATCGTTTTTCCATCGCATTACTTTCGTCAAACAATTAAAGCCAAATGGTCTCACTCGCTCCGGAGATTTCCCATCATTAATCTAAATTATTTATTCAAAATTACTTCATTAAAATCTATATTGTCGGTTAAATGTAAGCATGATTTGTTCTTTTCAGCTTTTCCAGCTCAACCCTCCATAACAGATTCCCAGGTTTGTATAGATCATGTTTATGGGCTCCTGGATCATTGTTAGAGTGTGGAATTATAGCTGTGAGGATTACTGGAGTCATGCTGGTCGGGAAAAAAAGCAGGCAGAAGAATTGACCTAGCTGCTCTTTTCAGCTCGGAAAAAACAAACATCCGCGTAATCCATTATTTCAAGTAAAGGCCTTAATGAGCAGCCAAAAAGCAGGTCAGAAGCTATAATTAAGGAACTTGATCTGCAACTGTGATTGGTCAGTGAGGTGACGATTAAGAGAAAACAGTCTGTGCTTAATGCATTACGCAGGTCAAGTGAGCTGAACCGCAACCAAATTCTTGTTCTGAAGCAGAGAGAAAGAGAGAGAGAGAGAATTTAAATATTCAATAGGTCCTAACCCGTGTTACAGATAGCACAAAACAAACGAAAAATAGGAATAAATTATTCAGAATGTGTTATAAAGAGGGGGCACGGTGGCTTAGTGGTTAGCATGTTCGCCTCACACCGCCAGGGTCCGGGTTCGATTCCCGTCTCGGCCATGTGTGTGTGGAGTTTGCATGTTCTCCCCGTGCCGTGCCTCAGGGGGTTTTTCTCCGGGTTCTCCGGTCCCCCCCCCGGTCCAAAAACATGCACGGTAGGTTGATTGGCACCTTGGAAAATTGTCCCTAGAATGAATGAATGTGTGTGTGAATGTGAGTGTGTGTGTGCCCTGCGATTGGTTGGCATTCCATCCAGGGTGTATCCTGCCTTAATGCCCATAGACTCCTGAGATAGGCACAGGCTCCCCGTGACCCGAGGGAAGATCGGATATAGCGGTAGAAGATGAATGAATGAATGAATGAATGTTATAAAGAGATACAAAGCATACAACCGGCATGCAATATCCATAAAAAATAAACAAAAATGTCCCCATGTCACAGATTCCTCCTCATTTTTTTGTTTTTCCATGCGCCTAGTTTTTTTGGCCCTGTCTTCCCAATGTGACATCACTGCTCTCATACCACCTGAACCCCTTTCGGAGTTCTTTGTATACCGCCATGTACTGTGTCTCATTACGAAGTCACTTTTTCCGTGACCCGAACACACCCCTGCCTGTGTGCATGTTCAGGATCATGCATTATCCCTGCTTGATACTGTCTGCCTATTCTTAGAGCCCTACTTCGAATTAAGAATCATGATTATAGGATTATCTCAAGTAAATGACATGCTGCTTTTGTGCACCTGCTCCCTGCATCATCTTCACGGAGGTTACAGGCAGACAGTGTGCAAGTGAAAAAGAGTGTGAATGTGGTTAGATGTGCCTAGTAATTTCTATTATATACAATTGTACAAAATATATACAAAATACATACAATAACATGGGTTAAAATGGATGTAATAATCGTATATTTAGTTTAGTGTTATAACCTAATAAGAAATGGAATAAAACAGGATCTATTTGTCAGAATTTCACTACTCTAATGGATTTTTTACACTTAAAATTCACATACTGTAATCTTACTGAAAACGTAAATTCACATACTGTAATCTTACTGAAAACGTAAATTCACATACTGTAATCTTACTGTGGGTGATTCATTGAGCGTTATCTGCGCATATTTTGGGAAGCTAATTCAAGTACTTTCACAGGCTGGAACAAACAGTAGTGTTTACTGATCGTTATTTCAAAAAAAGGACAACAGGATGTTTTTACAGAATATTAGATACTGTCACAGGGGGCACGGTGGCTTAGTGGTTAGCACGTTTGCCTCACACCGCCAGAGTCCAGGTTCGATTCCCGTCTCGGTCATGTTGTGTGTGGAGTTTGCATGTTCTCCCCGTGCCTCAGTGGGTTTTTCTCCGGGTTCTCTGTTTTCCCCCCGGTCCAAAAAAAACATGCACGGTAGGTTGATTGGCACCTTGGAAAATTGTCCCAGGTGTATGAATGTGTGTGTGTAAATTTGAGTGTGTTTGCCCTGTGATGGGTTGGCATTCCCATTCCATCCAGGGTGTATCCTGCCTTAATGCCCATAGACGCCTGAGATAGACACAGACTCCCCGTGACCCGAGGGAAGATTGGATATAGCAGTAGAAGATGAATGAATGAATGAAGATACTGTTACATAATGTGGATGGATTTATACACATATAGCACGAACTTGAATAGGGTTTGGAATAATCTGATTCTCAAATCAGGTGCTTAAGATTAAGAATCAGATACTTGTTATTAAGTTAAAAATTAAATTCCTCTTATCTATTCCTAAGTCAAAAGTCACAAACCGAAGACAAAACTAAGTATGATTATTCTAATAAAATAATATGTCACAAGCAAGGTGTCATGACCAACAAGACTAAGCATCTGCGATTGGTTCTGGGAATGTGGGAAACTTGGGAATCGATAAAAATTTAAATGGTCCCCAACCCTAAGCTAGAATCAAGACGTTATAGGGTCCCATGATGCACAGAGACTGATAGGGTCATTTGACCTATGGCATAAGCTTGGCATTGTTCACAATGCAAAGATTAACTCCTAGGACACTTATGCACTACACTTGAAAAATGAAGGAGGTGAACAAAATGCAAAAGCACTATAATAATATATATATAAATATAGCAAAGACACTACATCGGCAAAAGTGTGCGAGTGTAAAGTTTATCCCATACTGATGGAGGTGAGGTGCGGTCAGTGTTCCAAATCAACGGTAGGGTTAAAGCAAGTAAAGCATATCTTCATGTTTTACAGCAGGGGAGTCAAACTCATTGTCACCGTGGGCCACATCAGCATTATAGTTGCCCTTGAAGGGCCTCATAACACTCATTCTCCTTGAAACAAACTTGTATTCACTTTACCCCTCTTTCTTGGAAGTGCTTTCCATCTCCATTTTGGGATTATTTGTAGAAATATAGAATTTGTAAATAATTTGTACCCCTCGGTAAACGCCGATGTGAGATACACTGCACTCTAGTGGTGGGATGCCGTCACTTCGCATGCAATCAATCGACATGCAATCGACAATGCCTTGTGGGAGATGGAGTTTATTGTTAACACACACTTTAAAGCAGAACAGCTTTAATTTAAGACAATCATACACCTTTTAAGCTCCTACAGGAGACATAAATGGACATACATGGCCGCAAATCAGTTTGAATTAAGTCAATTTTAATTAAAACCAAATATCAATTGAGATATACATGAATTGAACTCCTAACTATTACAATTGTAATATATTAAAATCTAAAAAAAAAGCATACTGAAACCATGTCAGATCTACACAAGATCCTTATCATGAAAGCCCCCCCGCCCCCACCCCGCCAACCTCCCAAGACCTTCCATTCATCAAACAGAAAAGTACAGGACATAAACTTATGCGAACACGCCCAACGCATCCTGCGAGTTTTCTCTTGTGTTCCGCTTCGTGAATTCATTATTTTCTCTTTTTGTCTTTCATTTGAAGAGGCCCAAACACACAATCCTTTTTCAGACAGCATGCACGCACTTCAAAGAGCCAGCCTTACGTTGACTGCCAAGCCATTTCACACCTAATCAACTCAAGCCCTTAATCCAGAGCCGAAACCTGCAGATAGCGGGCTTTGAAGTCAGCTGACATGAGAACCCATAAATGAGAACAGGGAACGGGACGAGTTCCTTCTCACCGGAAAAAAAGAAAGAAAAGAAAACCCAAATGCATGCACAATTTTCTGATCTGGATTGTTATTCCTGGTTCATGTTTGAACAACATACATAGAACAGATTTAAACCCCCCACCCCCTTTTTTTTTACATGACCACTCTTTCTTTTAGTCACGGGCGGCGGAGAAACGGAAAAATACCCGCGAACGAATATTTTGCCCATCCAAGATTTGTAATTCGTAAATCCCCCTTTCCTGTAATAACACTTACGGAAAACACTTGGCAGAAGCATGACTCGGAGATGTCCATATTCCATAAATAATAAATTGTTAGAACATTACGCAGTGATTTATTAATCCCCTTGGCGTAATCTTGTAAATACGTATGTAATATGCAGAGTGCGCAATTAAATCAGAGAGGGGAAAGGGGCACGTCGGAATTATTGGAACCATCTGCAGCCCATCAGCAATTTAACACCCCATAATGTCCTTCAAATTGAATTGTGGTACTGGACTACAGCAAATCGATAAAAGCCAGTCTGGCTGTACAGGATTATACAGATACCATCTGGGGCAAACAGCTACAAATACCAGCTGTGTCCCTTCACTCCCCTTTTTCACAGAAGAGCCGACTCTCTGCAGCAACATGCATCAGAATTTAAGGGCGTTTGGGGCCTTTTGTAGGATGGAAGGACAAATGGCCTTGCGCATTTATTTTCTCATGACCTCAGACACTCCGCAGTTAGCATTGTGCATGCCAGAGGTGGAAGATATTTTGTTACAGTACTTGGAAATGACCCCAAAATGTTAATTGGTCATTTTAAATGGTTACATTTGAGTATGTTTATGTAACAAAGGTAATCAGAACAGCGCCGAGATGAAGCGAAGATTTATATTCCTCCACAATCCATACATACAAACATATATAGTACTGTGCAAAAGATTTAGGCAGTTGTGAAACAATACTGTGAACAAAGAACGCTTTCAAAAATGGAAGTGTTAATTATTTACTTTCATCAGTGAACGAAATGCAGTGAATGAAGAAAAATGGAAAACAAATCAATATTTGGTGTGAACACGTTTTGCCTTCAAAACAGCAGCAGTTCTTCTAGGTGCACACAGTGTTTATGAAGGAACTCGGCTGGTCGGTTGTTCCATCTTAGAGAAGTAAACACAGATCTTCTGTGGATGGAGACGTTCTCACATCCTTCTGTCTCTTCATGGAATCCCACACACACTCCATGATGTTGAGATCAGGGCTCTGTGGGGGTGCCATCACTTTCTCTACTTCTAGTTCTACAAAAGTTACTCACAACAAATATTGATTTGATTTCGATTTTATTTAGTTTGTTTGCTCACGTTGTATTTTGTAAACTGACAAAAGTAAATTTTTTTTGTTTACAGCATTTATTCACACCTGCCTAAAACTTTTGCACAGTCTTGTATACCGTAAATTCTGGACTATAAGCCGCTACTTTTTTCATAGGTTTTGAACCATGCGGCTAATAATAAGGTGCGGCTATTCTGCAGATTTTTTCCCGACCGCTAGGGGCTCTAACCGGAATTAGAATCAAAACTAACACAAAATAAATGCAAAGAAGAAGAATGCGCTAGTTCACACACACACGCACGCACGCACAAATCAGCCAAAGTTGTTCTTGATTTTCCCTCTCCCGATATAAGCCCGGTTCTCCCTACAATCCCCGTCCGGGCTCGTAGCACATACCTAGTGTCGTGGACATGGACGCTCGATATATGTTTATGCCTAACCTTTGTCTGTTCCCGATTCCCGGACTCCTGCTCTCCGGTACTCCCGGTACCACGGCGCGCAGAGCGCAAGGCTCCCTAGCCTGTTTGGCCGCTCCGTATGAGCGGCGTCTCCTGAGTTCTTTATTCTAATAAATCCTGTTTTGTATGAATTCCGGATCTTTGATCGGAGTGCTCTATCTCCGCGTCTCTGTGCAGCGTCCACCGTTACACCGTGTTAAAATACAGGTTAGGAAAGGATCTATTTAGGTACATACACGTACATTTACAATTCAAAAGCGGATGCGGCTTGTATGCAGGTGCGGCTTATTTATGATTTTTTTGGGGGTTTTTTTTCAAATAGAGCGGATGCGGCTTATATGCAGGTGCGCTTTATAGTCCAGAATTTACGGTATGTTTTAGTGAACAGTGCCTTGATTCTGCTTACTTTATTCTTAGTACCCTTTGGTAAAGCACAACGAGGTATGCGATCTCGACATACGTTATGTGTCGTTGTTTATTTTAAATCCGTATGAGCTCATTAGTACGTACATGTTGAGCTCTGTTTGTTAATGAATCATTTCTTATTGTCTTTGTCCACGTCTGGATCATCTGTTTCTCTGTAAATAGGATCTTTATTTATGGTATTTTTCTGTTTATGAGTCGTATTTTTTTAGCCTTGTTGTTTCGTTGTGTAGTTTACGGCAAAACAAACCTTAAGGCCGCTTTTCACGACAGAAATAACGAAAGAAGCATCTGTCGGAAACTCTCTGCCTCAGTACTTAAGTAGATTTTTGTGGTATCAGTACTTTACCTTACTATTTATTTTTCAGACGTTTTACATTCACTCATACAAATATCGTTACTCTGGTGAAGTGTCCATAGTTTTTCTTCTCGTCGCCCATCAACCTTTTGTCATTACGCTGCTTTTCCTGTTTGTCATGCACCACAGATGCTAGGCTAACTTACAACGCTAGGAATGAGCATGGCTAAGGGAGTCAGTGATGTAAACATGACTGAAAAGAGTGCACTATATGGTGAATGCTCATCCTGGGTACATTTATTAGGTAACACAATATACAAATAATACAATACAATACAATAACACAATAATATAAATAAGGGAGGTTATCAGAGTGACGTTTAAACAAATAGTCGTAGCGGCTACTTTTTACATGTCAGAGCCCAAACTTGTTTACTTCAACATGAGTTTAACTTTTACCAGAGTATTTCAAAACATTGTAAAAAAAAACAAAAAACAAACATAGTATCTGTACTTCTACTTAAGTGAAGAACTTTTGCTATCTCTGGTGAATGCACATGGCTAGTTAGTATGTACTAGCATTTATAGCAAGTCTGCAGAGATGAGGGATCCGAAAAACTGTCGATCACAAGAGTAAACACAAACATTTAGCAGAAAAGGTTTAGCTGGGATTGTATAAAATTTTTGGATTTTACTGTTTTTTTTTGGTACAAGATTATGCATTTTTTTGCTGTTTGAAAGCTACTAGCTATCTTTCTAGCATTTCGTGATAGAGTAAGAAATTTTGATCTATTGATTCGTGTTCAGGTATACGAATTTCCATCATTTTTCATGCCATTGGGTTCGACTTTCTATGCAACGTGTTTCTTTAGGAAGTATTTTTGGTGCCACATTTTTCTTTCTGCCTCTGGGTGAAACGCTGTATAGATGGATCTGATAGCTGTTTTAATATTCAAGCACTCTTAGTCAACATTTCTTCAGGAGATTGTATCCTTGTTTTTATTGTTTTATATCCAGTAAGGTACTCGTTATAATAAACCTTCGTCAGGGACATGAAAAAAAACATGACTCATTAGATTATATTTAGTGACTATATCACAAAATGGCACGAGACTGTGTTGTCTTCCTGCATAATGACATTTTTCTTTAACTCTCACATTATTTTACCTTTTTTTATATACAAATTTACCGTACTTAATCATTCTAATCCTACTACTAATAATAGTACAAAATTATTGGCTGAATATTGTCAAGATTTGATTACCACACCATACAAATCATGCATTTGTTTCAAATTATTATTATTTGCCATAATTCATGACTGATACAAAGCCAATACACTGCACCTAGTGTGCAAGGGATAAAGGGTTAATCATATCTTAGCTAGATTCTCCCCAGAAGGCCGCCCGGAACTTATTTAAATGTCAGTAAACATGAAAACCAGCCGTGCAATAAATTCCCATGCGATCTCATATGTGATGTGTCTGAGAACAAGAGAAGCTGGTTCATTAAAACCCGACTACAGATTTTACTTACAGACCAGACGCGATTTTTTTTGGTTTTTTTCATGGGCAACAGATGGACAAACGGCATTCAGAAAGCGCAGTTGTGCTTAATCGTTAATTGTCTGAGCCGAGAGAGTTTTAAAGCTCTTTATATTATTGCCACTCCTTAAATCGCTCAGTTTTTAATGTCTTGTAGGATCAATGGAGCCGTTAAAAGGTAAATGCTGAAAAAGAAATGGGGGTGTGGGGAGGGGGGTGTGGTTAGTGATAAAAACTTCGTTTTGAATGGCAATATTCTCCTCAAGGCCTACAAATCTATTCCTAAAACCCACAGACAGACCACAAAAATGAACATTGAAATCCTTCCCAAAAAAAAAAAACCCAAAAAAAAAAGAAAGGTAGAAGAGATTAAGCCCAAGGGCACTTTTAAAGAGTGCTTACTATTGCGACTAACTCAAAGTGCACACTGCTGCACCTGTCTCTTAAATCAGAAGTGGAACACTCCACCATAAATTCAGCCTCCTCAAGCTACAAATTTTACCCCATAATTCTCTCCCTTGTTTACATGACACCATCTTTACAGCTTGAGCACAGAAGGAATACGACACAATGTCGTTTGGGGCTGCGGGAACGTAATTCACAACAAGTTGGGGCACAACAATCATATTTTTTTTTCCAGTGAATGGTATGTCATCCTTTTCTCCCTTAATAAAGCTGCAAAACAAGCGACTTCCTGTTATTGTCGTGTAATAAGCGGATAAGCTGACGCAAGTGCAGATTTGTTTCATTAAGTGCATGAAATCGCAAACACTGTGCAACCAGGAAACCACAATTCATGTGGAATTCAAACAACATCGAAATTGTAGGACAAACATGAGACACCAATGAGCAAGTACAGATTTAAACGAAGCATGAAGCAGGTGCAGGAGCTGATTTGTGAGGGTGTATTGACTTATAGGAAATACAGACAGATATCACTCTAGACACACCAAACTATAAGATTTTAATGTTCTTTTTCAAAAACCAATTCCACATATATTACATATACTCTTATTGCAGTACTTGTCAATTCTTTTCTGTCACAACCCCCCTAGGGGGATTAAAAGAACCAAGGGGCCGGATGTGGCCCACGGGCCGTAGTTTTACCCACCCCTAATATAATGTATGTTTGAGCAGCTATAAACATCATAATATAATTCTCCCAAGAGCATCTGTTTTTGTCTTATCGGACAAACTATTATAAGGCTTAAACAATGTCCCATGCTAGAAAACATGCTCTATGATACAATGCATTGATGCCACTGGAGACTCATCGTTGATCAATGTTAAATTCATGTCTCTCAGGACAATTTTACAAACGAACAATATTCATTCATTCATTCATTCATTCTACCGCTATAGCCGATCTTCCCTCGGGTCACGGGGAGTCTGTGCCAATCTCAGGCGTCTATGGGCATTATAGCAGGATACACCCTGGATGGAATGCCAATCCATCGCAGGGAACACACACAATCACACACACATTCGCACACTAGGGACAATTTTCCAAGGTGCCAATCAACCTACCGTGCATGTTTTTGGACTGGGGGGAAACCAGAGAACACGGAGAAAAAAACCCTGAGGCACGGGGAGAACATGCAAATTCCACACACACATGGCCGAGACGGGAATCGAACTACTAACTACTACTACTACTGCTAACTACTAAGCCCCCTATAGGAACAATAGTAGGAGAGTACAAAATACATTTTTACCTACTGTAATAAAGGATGCTGTCTGATCTACCACAGCCATTCTTGCTAATTATGACAGAACTGTTTTATCTGAACTTAACCTTGTCGTGTGGGAATCCATATAAACACTAATTTGACGTTTATTGAATGGATGTGTATAATTATGTGATAACGGTAACACACTGAAATAGTTTTACTCAGTTTGCTACCAAGTATCAGGTGTACGCAGCGTCTAATATTTCTCGTTCTGGTGTCAATTTACACAGGAGACGCCAAAATGCGAGTGCAGAACACTAATCTTGTTGAACTCTTGTCACTTGTGTCAGCCAGTGTAATATAATTAGTTGCTGTTTGATCGTTAGAATAAAACCCGCTGTCTTCATTTTAAAATAGCTCAACTGCCATATGCATGGCTCATTTTATTCCCATTTTATATAAAAAGGATGATGAAGGAAGAGTAATTAGCATTGCTGGGATTTTATAGGATTTTATATCTGCACTTTTTCGTCCCCAAAACCATGTGCTTACCTCATGGCAAGCGTTTTTTTAATGCATGGAGAATAAGAATAAGAATAATAAAATATCTACTATTTCCATGCATTTTCAGAATCGTTCATTTTAACATGATGTTTGGTCTGTTCAAAGGACCTTAGATCTATTCACAAATTAAACATATGTATATAATGTATATATATAATATATACATATGGAGTGTCTATTGTATAGAGTGACAATAAAACATTCATTTGTTCTTCAATGAGCAAGTCAATGCTATTCCTGTTTTTCCATTCGTTTAGTGCAACATTATATTATAGTCTGTAATTGAAAAAAAAAAAAAAGAATAAATAACGAAAGAATTTTCAGAGCATTTGGTAGCAAGGCTGTCTTATTATGTATGCAGAGTTGAGTCACTCTAAATCGAGCGTAAACTACAGGCTTGTTGGTGAAGCTCTTTGAATATAAATAAAGCAATTCCGTGAATTGTTAGAGCAACAGACCTGCTAAAATTCACACTGACGAAATGGAACAAAATGAAAAGAAAGTTAGGACACGCTCAAGCGCTAATAACTTTTATATTATTTTTTGGGATTATGGACCATAGATTTATGTTTCCCTGTATCAGAATTATGGACCATATGCTGATTAACCAAGTGTCAGGATTATGGACTTACTCTATACTGATTATGGACTACAGACAGTTTTGCCCAGTGTCAGGATTATGGATTATGGATTGTTACTCAGTGTCACGATTATTGACCATGGACAACACATCTTCATTATCCAGTGTCTGCATTATTGACCATGGACAACGATATCCTGTGCCGGGATTATGGACCATTGAGTGCTTTACCCAGTGTCAGGATTATGTAACATGAATTCCATTACCCTTTCACCAAGTGTCAGGATTATGAACCATGAACTACTTCACCCAGGGTCAGGATTATGGACCATGAACTGCTTTAACCCAGGGTCAGGGTTATGGACCATGAACTTTACCAAGTGTCAGGATTATGGACAATGGACTGATTTATTGTCAGGTTTATGGACCATAGATTGCTTGACCCAGTATCAAGATTATGGACCATGATCTGCTTTATCCAGGGTCAGGATTATGAACCATGAACTCCATTGCCCTTTCTCCAAACCTCAGGATTAGGGACCATGAACTACTTCACCCAATGCCAGGATTATGGACCATGAATTGCTTTACCCAGGTTCAGGGCTTGTGGGCAATGAACTTTACCAAGTGTCAGGATTATGGACCATAGATCGCTTTACCCTTTCCCAAGATTATGGACCATGAACTTCTATACCCAGGGTCAGGATTATGGACCATGGAACATACCAAGTATCAAGATTATGGACCATGAACTGCTTTATGCACTGTCAGCATTAGGGACCATGAAGTGCTTTACACAGGGTCAGGATTGTGGACCATGAGCTTTACCAAGTGTCAGGATTATGGACAATGAACTGCTTTATTGTCAGTATTATGGACCATAGATTGCTTTACCCAGTGCCAAGATTATGGACCATGAACTGCTTTATACATTGTCAGCATTATGGACCATGAAGTGGTTTATCCAGGGTCAGGATTATTGACCATGAACTGTATCCCGTGTCAGAATTATGGACCATGGACCAAAAACAATATATACAATTTCTTGTCACTTGTAAATATCCACACCCTTCACAGCACTAAATGTCTTACATGATTGTTTTCATTCTTGTTTCTGCTCTTTGTCTCCAAGGTTGCATCTCAACAAAATCATCACATTATTTTGTACTTTGGCATTTAATCAAATGTTTTGCACTCTTATCCACGTTCCTTGTTATTCCATAACATTATGTAAGAAAATACAGTAATTAATGCAGGACAAGAAAT
>JACRUU010000020.1:11265263-11380263 GCA_030449085.1 Kryptopterus vitreolus
ATTGGTTAACATTTATAGAATTTTTATTTATTATTACTTTTGTCAGATTAAAGTTATTTTTGACCATTGTGACTTTTTTTCTTTGAACCAAATTTACCAACAATTTTTGTCCACGTCTGTATGTATTCCACTTTACCGCCATTTTCCACACTGAAGAAACGAAACATTTCTAACACTCTTTAGTAAATTTAACTACAAGAAAGTGTTTTGCGACTTTTAACAGCAACATAATCCACTCAGGTTCAGTCACCATTGTTGCTACAGCAGAAACTCAAAACACCAACGAAGAAACTCAAACACCAACTAGTGTTCTGGAAGAGTTACTTTGGAGCGACTCAAAAGAATCGTGGTGTTATTAGCGCCTTTTGTTAGCGCGGCTCCGTAGCAACACTCGCATATATTACCAGCATTGTGGACGACATCACACACCCCTCACACACACACTTTACACTATTGCCATCAGGGAAGAGGTTCCGAAGCATTCGAGCTCTCACAACCAGACAATGCAATAGTTTTTTCCCTCAAGACATCAGATTTCTCAACACATAGAACTAAGTGGACTGGACTCACACATACACTCACACACCATCCATACATCATTCCACTGCTCTATTTATTTATCTACGTCATTACTGGCCTTTACATGTTTATTGTATATACTGCTTTCACTGACAGTGTTACTGTTTACATGGCACACTTTTTGCACATTTCACTTTTTATCACTGCTGCTGTACTTGTTCCTTTGCACACTCGCCAAACTGGAACACTTTGCACTAGGTCGTTGTTGTGTTTATTTTCTTTTATTATATTGTGTTAGTTGTTTGTATGCTCTGTCTTGTGTTGTGAACACAGTCTTGTTCTGTCTCTGCTCTGTTTGCACCAGGTTGCACATGATGCACTTTATGTAGCTAGGACAAACTTAGTCTGGTCCTCAGCATTGTGTTGTTGTGTTTGTGTTATATGTTGTTTTGTGTAAGCACCAGGGTCCTGGAGAAACGTTGTCTCATTTCACTGTGTACTGCGTCAGCTATATGTGGTTGAAATGACAATAAAACCTCTTGACTTGACTTGACTTGATATTGGCTTGCTTGTATCCTCCGGGTTTCCATCTTCTTTTGGAAATGTCCATGTTTATTTCCATGTTCGTGCTTCATATCCAAAATATTTCCAGTCATGTTTTCTGTCATGGCGGCGCCGCACTCGGCTAGTAAAAATTAGTATTTGTACCATTCAGATCTTTCAGTACTTATCGAAATATTTATATTTTTGCCATATATATGTGTGTATGTGTGTATGTATGTATATATATATATATATATATATATATATATATATATATATATATATATATATATATATATATATATATATATTATATATATATATATATATATATATTATACAACACAACGAATGTATTGCGGGGTAAAAAATGTGCAGGTTGCTAGAAAATTCCAGAAGCAGAGTGCAAGGGAAAGACTCTGTGACCCTTCTTGTTAAATGAGCTTTGAAGTGCCAAATGTCAGAGCATCCCATAATGCAGCAGGAGATGGTCGTATTATTAGCCCAGCTCAGTAGAGGTGCAAGCTTGTGACAAACCCGATGTGTCAGAGTATGCAAGAATCTCCTGGAGGTTGTGTGATCACACCATGCGGTTCGAAAACTCTGAGCACGCGACATGAAATACAAATCCTCCTCAACACCCTGGTGATCAATGACAATGAAGAAAGGACTTTCTGCCTTCAAAAAAGCCCTCTTCATATGACCATCAAACAGGAACTAATTTAACTTCTTTTAGTCTGTTAGTACTATGATTGGACATTGATCGAATGGTATTGTATAAGAGTAGTTTGAAGGCTGTCGTAATGCAAATAAACATTCCTGAGTAGAAAAGCATTCCAGAATATGCTAAGCAGATGGTTTGCAAAAGAAGAAGACTATGTTATAGTTTAAAAAGCTACCCAAAAAACAGATGCATCCACATGATATAGAATGATATGGTGACAAAAAGTGCCTTTACATTATATTTCAAAATGTGCACAATTAAATAGCGAATTGAAAATACACCTAATGGAAACGTGTAAAAAAACAATTACGCTTCGCATGAGGTGGTTTTTTAAGACGATGCGAAAAAGGAACAGTCCGCAAAATGGAAACATTTTGTTTTTTTCGCATTTCAAGATCACATGATATCCCCTGCCTTGCCTTGGGCGTGATGCTGCAGGTGCTACAAGAGGCCCTATTGCACTGCACAGCTCCAAAAAAGTGGACTCGTTCATCCGGAAATTCTCAATCCACAGGTCCTGCGTGAAAAAGTGCATACATGGCCGCTCCCTAGTATAAAGGGATTGGCGATTGGCTCACCATTAATGCTTGTATAACGCACCTACATATCCGATTACAAGTAAAAATAATGTGTTGGCTGCTATATAAGTAAGCCTGCAGATATCTGTCTCCTTTGTTTTTAGTCATATTATATGATACCGTCAACAGTTTTTATCGACATTTAGAAAATATCACAAAAGTTTTGCGCAAATTTGTAACGGAAACGTTCTCCTCACACCGCCAGGGTCCAGGTTCGATTCCCATCTCGCCCATGTGTGTGTGGAGTTTGCATGTTCTCCCTCGTGCCTCAGGGGGTTTTTCTCTGGGTTCTCCGGTTTCCTCCCGGTGCCAAAAACATGCACGGTAGGTTGATTGGCACCTTGGAAAATTGTCCCTAGTGTATGAATGTGTGTGTGAATGTGAATGTGTGTGTGTGCCTTGCAATGGGTTGGCATTCCATCCAAGGTGTATCCTGCCTTAATGCCCATAGACGCCTGAGATAGAAGATTCAGTAGAAGATGAATGAATGAATGTAATGGAAACGCGCCTAATGACAGCACGGAATTTGCATGTCCAGCTTCCTTTTCCTCAAGATGCGTCCTCAAGATTCCCTTTGTATACCTTCGGATGCTCATTGCAATAGAGAACACATTTATTATTCAGACCCATCACAGGTCTGCTTACCACTCACTAACCCCAGCTCCACCCTACCCTTTAAAACCTGGTGCCCCTTCTGCTACAGAAGTGTTTAGCAAATACTATATATTAAACAACATCCCTGTTTTGTACCATATAAAAAAAAACGTACTCTGTAACATTCACACACAGCAGGACTGTTAGTCTCCTGTCGAGACTCCTGTAAGGCACAGCCAATCTAGATATGTAATTATCCCCAAATTACAGCTGACATTTCACCCTTTAACCTCGGCGTCATCGTTTCATTTCACGTATCACTTGTAATGTAATGCGAAGTCAAGAAACTGTTCCATTATAGCTCGTATCTCCGTTCCAGTCTTTGAGAACTGCGCCGCTTAATGTCTTCCCTGCAGCAGAAACCTAATTATCAAGTTAATTATCAAGCCCTTCATGGGCTAAATCAAGTGTGTAAGACCACTGAAAACACTTTTCCTGGACGGGATTCGGGAGGCAGCAGTATATGATTGCGTTCACCAAGCCAATGAGGTAAAATCTCAAGCTGGACACATGCTTGTTTGGCTGGAAACCCCTGATTGGTTGTATATGCAATGCAATTTCTAAATGAAAATCTGCACACGCTTGGTATATGATAACACATATTAGAATATGATAACACACAGTGTAATCCGGCTTGAGCCAAAGTAGCCTATAAATTAGATTTTTTGGTTAATATGATATTTGAACTAGCATAGGCTTATGGTAGATATGTAGCTGCAGTAACTGGTACTTGTAGAATCAGGAAAACAATGTACTTTTCTATGTTGCTGGAGTGCTACTCTCAGGTGTACGTCTGGGCACTCGAAATCTTTTTAAGGTACACTTATCATCCTTTTAAGATAGAAAATATGTATGGGATACTTAAAAAGCACATAAATCTTTCATCCTCTTCTTTTATTTTTCTTTTTTTTTCAAAAGTCAAGTCAAGAAGCTTTTATTGTCATTCCAACTATATACAGCTGAAGCAGTACACAGTGTAACGAGACAATATAAAATGATACAATATATATATATATATGTATGTGTGTGTGTGTGTGTGTGTGTGTGTGTGTGTGTCAATCACTCTGTTAAACTCAGATATCTGTCTATCTATCATTCATCTTCTACCGCTTTATCAGATCTTCCCTCGGGTCACGGGGAGTCTGTGCCTATCTCAGGCGTCTATGGGCATTAAGGCAGGATACACCCTGGATAGAATGCCAACCCATCGCAGGGCACACACACACACACATTCATACACTATGGACAATTTCCAAGGTCCCAATCAATATACAGTGCATGTATGTGGACCGGGGGGAAACCGGAGAACCCGGAGAAAAACCCTGAGGCGCGGGGAGAACATGCAAACTCCACACACATGGCCGAGACGGGAATCGAACCCGAACGTGCTAACCACTAAACCACCGTGCCCCTCTCAAATATTTGATTAATTAAATATAAAATATTTGGATTAAACCATATGCTTTTTTTTTTAATTACATCACCGAGTTCACCTCATTTGTCACGTTGATTTGGTACTTTGGCAGCAGCCAGAGTGAAAAAAAAGAGAAACGAGTCCTTCAAGAGTAATTAAGGAGTAATGAGGCATCTCATTTAGCCCTGTCAGTTTTTCTCAGTCTCAAGAATCTTCCTTATCCCGGAAAAGCGAATGCTTGGTGTCCACATTGACGTCGGTGAACCACAAGCGCACTGCGTTGTAGCAGAACTGTAGGAAACGCTCATTCGAGGAGTTGTCAAAACATTTGGAAGTGTAAAGCTCAATTGTTAAAGGGGGTTAAGCAAAAAAGACAAGTATGTGTATTCCATTGTTCTTGCTTTCACGGAAATGGAAAAATTGCTAGTGGTATAAAATTTCCTTGCCACATTTGAGGAAAGTTCCAGGTGGATAGATCTTCATAGCAATGTAATAGCTTATTTGTTAAGGTTCTAGGGTACTGATTGGAAGGGTGCAGGGTTCAATCCTCAGTATCACCAAGCTGATCACCAAGCTGCCACACTTGGGCTCTTGAACAAGGCCCATAAATCACTTTGAAATAAGAGCGCTGTATCATGGCTGACTCTGCACTCACAGTTTCCTTAAATCGATGGGATATACGAAGAAGAATTGTACAGTACTGTATATATATATATATATATATATATATATATATATATATATATATATATATATATATATATATATATATATATATATAAAGAATTTAAGGAAAAAAATGGAAAGAAGAAGAAGGAAGGAAGGAAGGAAGGAATGGACAGAGGAGTGAAGAAAGTAGGATGGAAGGAAAGAATCGAAGGAAAGGACACACGAAGAAAGATTTAAAAGGGAGGAAAGGAGAGAAGGAAAAGAGGGAGGAAAGAAGTGAGAAAGAAATATATATATATATATATATACAGTCCCTGACAAAAGTCTTGTCGCTTATCTATTTTGTAGAAACACCTGCTATTAACCTTGCTATTATTGACTTTTAATTAATCAATTGGTGTTAGAAATAGCTCGTATGAACAGCTAAAACCCTCCCAAATGATGTTTCATTCATTCATCATTCATCTTCTACCGCTATTATATCTTAAAAACTCTTTATCCGCTTTAAATCCTATCTTCCATCGGGTCACGGGGAGCCTGTGCCTATCTCAGGCATCTATGGGCATTAAGGCAGGATACACCCTGGATGGAATGCCAACCCATCGCAGGGCACACACACACATTCACACACACATTCATACATACATAGGGACAATTTTCCAAGGTGGCCAATCAACCTACCGTGCATGTTTTTGGACCGGGGGGAAACCGGAGAACCCGGAGAAAAAACCCCCTGAGGCACGGGGAGAACATGCACAAACTCCACACACACACATGGCCGAGACGGGAATCGAACCCGGACCCTGGCGGTGTGAGGCGAACGTGCTAACCTACTACGCCACCGTGCCCCCGCCAAATGATGTTTTAATGCACTGAAATAAATTAGTTTCACTGAAAAAAGATTTATCATTTAATCAAAACAGAAAGGTCAAATTTTGGCAAGACAAAAGTTTTGTCGCCTATACAGAAATTGAACAAATTTACTGCAAATACAAAAGTATGTCAGCAAATTAAGTAGTGGTGCTGTGAGATCCAAATTTAATATCTTGTATGACTTCCATGAGCTTGAAGGACTGCATCCATGCGGTTTGGCAAGGATTCATACAACTTATTGATGAAGTCATCAGGAATAGCAAAGAAAGCAGTCTTGCAAGCCTCCCAGAGTTCATCAATATTTTTTGGTTTAGTCTTCCATGCTTCCTCTTTCATCCTACCCCACATATGCTCAATGATGTTCAAGTCTGGTGACTGGGCTGGCCAATCCTGGAGCATCTTGATCTTCTTCGCCCTGAGGAACTTTGATGTGGAGATGGAAGTATGCGATGGAGCACCATCCTGCTGCAGAATTTGGCCTCTTTTATGGTTGGGAATATAAGAGGTAGCTAAGATTTCTTGGTATTTTAGACTATTGATGTTGCCTTCCACCCTGCAGATCTCTCGTACACCCCCATACTGGATGTAACCCCAGACCATGATTTTTCCGCCACCAAACTTCACTGTTTTCTGGGTGAATCTCGGATCCATGCGGGCTCCAGTAGGTCTCCTGCAATATTTGCGGCGACTGTGGTGTAATTCAACAGAAGATTCATCTGAAAAATCCACCTTCTGCCACTTTTCCAGCGTCCATCCTTTTAGCAGGCTGTGGGCCTTGGCAAATGCCACACGGTTTTTTCAATCGTCTTTTGTTTAGTGCTGGCTTCTGGGCACTGATTCGACCATGGAGGCCATTTCGAGATAGAATCCGACAAACTGTTCTGGTTGACACGGGGACTTCAGGTGACCAGGTCTCGTGGAGCTCTGCTGCAGTGGAAAATGGGCTGGCCTTGGATTTTCGAGCCAACAAACGGTCCTCTCGAGCAGTTGTCTTGCGGGGTCTGCCTGACCTGGGCTTGTCAAAAACGTCTCCAGTCTCTTCAAATCTTTTTTTTATCCTCTGTACTTGACGCTGAGACACATTGAAGGTGTCTGCCACATCAGCAGTGGATCTGGTCTTCAGCCTCTTGATAATCAACACTTTAGTCTCAGGGTGAATCTTAGGCATGTTTGCAGAGGTCTAGTTGCAGTTGAGGTGAAGGTCTAGTGTACTGGGGTTCTTTTTATACACACCTGAGACCTAATTGATCCATTATTAGTCACAGGTGAAGCTCATATGACAAGGCGACAACACTTATGTCTTTGCAAAAATGGACTCAATGGGCTTTACCAAGCTGTGAATATTAGAATACTTTTTGACAGTTTCGTTTTGCACTGAAACATTATTACAAAAGCTGTTGGGATTAAAATGAGCCATTTCTTGTAAAAAAAAATCTTGATTAGAAATATATTTCAGCGGCACTTCAGGTCAATTTGTACACAAGCGACAAGACTTTTGTCAGGGACTGTATATATATATATATATATATATATATATATATATATATATATATTAGAATAGAATAGAGGGAAGGGAGAATGGAAAAAAGAATGGCCAAGACAAGAAGAAAAGAAGGAAGGAAAGGACAGAGGAGTGAAGAAAATAGAATGGAAGGAATAGAAGGAAGGGATAAAGGATAGAAGAAGGAGGGTTTAGAAGGAGGAAGTGGAGGCAGAAAGGACAGAAGGAAAGCACATAAGAGAGAAGGAAGGAATGGAAGGTGAAGGAAAAGAAGGAAAGGACATACAAAGAAGGAGTTAAAACAGAGGAAAGGAGAGAAGGAAAAGAGGGAGGAAAGAAGTGTGAAAGGATGGAAGGGAGGGAGAAAGAAAGGAATATATATATATATATATATATATATATATAGCTTCAATTTCAAATGCATATATATGTATAATAGAGAGAAATGGGCTTTTCATGTTGCCATGTGCTCTGTAATTATACTCTCTTTTTAGCCTTGTATGGCACAATCCAGAGGTTTTTCACAAATAATGCACACTGAACGCACCAGAAAACAACCACACACAAATTAATACCTCTGACCAACTGTGTGTGTGTATACGTGCTGATGTGGTGCGCATTCTCCAGTGATACAGATGATAATGGCAGCTGATATGCTGGTCATGATGGGTTATGATGGGAAAATGATATGATATGAGGTTCCTCTCATATCATGAGCACCCTTATTAATGTTGCTAATATATAAAATAAATAAACAATCTAATGTGAAACTAATTAAAATAAAAGAGTAAACTAATTTTAATTGATAACCAGCAAGGCAGTTGCTCAGGAATTGATTTTTCTTTCTCTCGCCCATGAAATTGAAGGAAGAACATATTTGGAACATCTTCCAAACATAGATAATTAACCGTTATGGATTCCAAAACAAAATCTGAGATTCTTTTAACTATAGGAAACCTTCCCCCATTTTTCATGAAAGATTACCGCAAAAGGCTGCATTTCCAGTCATACCAGAGCTGCATAGACTGAAATCTTAATGGGATTCATTTATTGATACTGAGAAAGTTCTTTATAATAATAATAATAAGGGGTGCAGTAGGTACTGTATGAAGTGGAAATACATCCCAGATGGGAAGAATGTTCATTGCAGAGTCTCATATACACAAATTCACTCTTTTCTTCACCTCTCACGGTTGTGTAAAAGTCACTTATATACATCCAGACACTGTAACAAATCATTCATTCATTCATCTTCTACTGCTTATATCCGATCTTCCCTCGGGTCATGGGGAGTCTGTGTCTATCTCAGGTGTCTATGGGCATTAAGGCAGGATACACCCTGGATGGAATACCAACCCATCGCAGGGCACACACACACACACATTCACACACACATTTCACACACACACACACACACACACACACACACACACATTCATACACTAGGAGACAATTTTCCAAGGTGCCAATCAACCTACCGTGCATGTGAGGCGAACGTGCTAAGCCACCGTGCCCCATACTGTAACAAATAATAAATAATAATAATAAACAATTACTATTGCGGGGAGGCACGGTGGCTTAGTGCTTAGCACATTCGCCTCACACCTCCAGGGTCCGGGTTCGATTCCCGTCTCGGCCATGTGTGTGTGGAGTTTGTGCATGTTCTCCCCTTGGCTCAGGGTTTTTTTCTCCGGGTTCTCCGGTTTCCTCCCCGGTCCAAAATCATGCACAGTAGGTTGATTGGCGCCTTGTTCCCTAGTGTATGAATGTGTGTCTGAATGTGTGTGTGTGTTCTCTGTGATGGGTTGGCATTCCATCCAGGGTGTATCCTGCCTTAATGCCCATAGACGCCTGAGGGTTTTTTTCTCCGAGTTCTCCGGTTTCCCTCCAGTCCAAAAACATGCACGGTAGGTTGATTGGCACCTTGGAAAATTGTCCCTAGTGTATGAATATGTGATTGTGAGAGTGTGTGTGTGTGTGTGTGTGTGCCCTGCGATGGGTTGGCATTCCATCCAGGGTGTATGCTGCCTTAATGCCCATAGACGCCTGAGATAGACACAGATTCCCCGTGACCCGAGGGAAGATCGGATAAAGCGGTAGAAGATGAATGAATGAATGAATCACTACTGCTTAAATCATTACTAAATTACCAATTACCAAAAAAAATTCATAATGAACTTTCTTGAACTCAACAGTTTCAATAATGTGGTGTTGTCCTAATAAAACCCCAATTAAGAATCTCTACACTAACTACACTAACATCAGACTTTGTAAATAACATCGGACCCAATTAAAACGTCTAACTTGTTTACAGACTCATTTAGAACAAACAAAAGACAGTATCAATGTTCCTGGAATGCAGGTCCTACCGGAGCAGGATTCAGCATAGAATATTGCTCTTATGCTCTGCTCGGTCTCTGGGGTGCATAAAGAAGTTTCCTTTTTTCCTTTTCCTACGTTTTGGTTTCTTTCCCTGCTTCCTTCTCACACATCTTTTCTCATTCCTGTGAGGGAGCGAAGAAAGGAAAGGAAGGAATGAATAGGATGAGAAAGGTAGGAAAGAACTCGACAGATGAAAGAAAAGGATAGAGAAGGCGAGGGAAGGAATGGAGGGAATAGAAGGAAGGGAGTAAGGAAAGAAGAAGAAGGAGGGCAAGAAAGGAAGAAGTGAAGGAAGGAAGGAAGGAAAGGACAGAGAAGTGAAGAAAGTAGGAAGGAAGGAATAGAAGGAAGAGATAAAGGAAAGGATAGAAGAATGAGGGTCTAGAGGGAGGAAGTGGAGGCCGAAAGCACAGAAGATGGAAGGAAGGAAAGGGAGGTGAAGAGAATGACGGAAAGGACAGAGGAGGTGAAGGAAGGGAGGAATAGAAGAAAGAGAAGGTAGGGCGAAAGGAAAGACGAAGGAGGATTTAAAAGCAAGGAAAAGAGGGAGTTCTGTGGCGTTTTCCCTCCGAGAGCCGAGGACGGTTTAACGATGCGATGTCCTTCGTTTAACCCGGGAGTTTGAATTTTTTCGGAGTGTAGTGAGACGATCCAGCTGCCGACTGGGGAGAGACGTTGTGCGCTCGTCGTCTTCGCTGCTGCCGTCGGTACCGCCTAAGGGAACAAATGTCACAGGTGAATACTTTCTCCGACCTTTCATTACCTCTCCTCATCTCCTTGTCCTCCTGTGCTCCTTTTATACTGTCGGATCTTCTCCAAGAGGGTGAAGGGTGGTTGATGAGGGGATTGCGTCCCAGCCGTGTTCCATCTCGTGGGACCGCCCCCTGGCCATGTGCTCTCTGCTTTTCCACAACACGAGTGCTGAAGTGGTGCTGTCCTTTCAGCACCCGTGGGGCAGCGGTGTTCGGAGCGCTTGCTCGGTTTCGGCAGTGCTTTGCGTCGCCACAATATATATATATATATATATATATATATATATATATATATATATATATATATATATATATATATATATATACTGTACATACATAATCATACAGTATAATAGCTTTTAATAAAATAGTGTGTTTGTATAAGGATGAGGTGAATGTTGTTACAATGCAGCGCAATCATGCAGCCATGAAAGTGAACACTGTTAACTGTTCGACAGCAGAAGCATGAATGACATTAAAGCATCAGAGAGGGTGTGAATAGTGCCTGGATGCGACATCAGCTGCTCTACAGTGTAAAAATCTAACTCATTAACAATACAACACATTCACAATCTCACAATTGCTGTCATCCTACACATCATACCGAAAAATATTGATATTTTTAATGTGTTTAAGGCTAAAAATGTTGTAATTGACTTTTATTCCAAGCTTTTATTTGTACCCTTAAAATGAAAAGTATTGAATTTGTGGTTTTTATTATTGTATCATTTATATGTAATATTAATGACACAATATTCATAATATAATAATATTCATTCTAAAAGCTCGCTTTTCCTCCACTCAGCACATATACAGAATTTGCACTGTACCTCTTCAGAAAAAGGCCAGATTGTGATCGGGGTCATGTGCTGAAGGACGTAGGCATATTAAGGATGTTTGTGTCTGAGATTTGGGATGCATCCAGAACATTTCATATCGGCTGATCGGTCGACACTGTAAATGGAGCAGAAGCAGAGCAGAGCGGGAGCCTAGAACAATATTTCATTCATTAATTACAAATTCTGGTGCACGGTGGCTTAGTGGTTAGCAGGTTCGCCTCACACCTCCAAGGGATCCGGGGTTCAATTCCCGTCTCGGCCATGTGTGTGTGGAGTTTGCATGTTCTTCCCCGGCAGGACACTATATATATGGATATATATGTATGGAATGCCAACCCATTGGAATGGAGGGAATAGAAGGAAGGGAGTAAGGAAAAAAGAAGGAGGAGGGCCAAGAAAGGAAGAAGTGAAGGAAGGAAGGAAAGGACAGAGGAGTGAAGAAAGTAGGATGGAAGGAAGGAAGGAATAGAAGGAAGGGATAACGGAAAGGATAGAAGAATGAGGGTCTAGAAGGGGGAAGTGGAGGCAGGAAGGAAGGAAAGTGCAGAAGATGGAAGGAAGGAATGGAAGGTGAAGGAAATGAAGGAAAGGACAGAGGAGGTGAAGGAAGGAAGGAATAGAAGAAAGAGAAGGTAGGGAGAAAGGAAAGACGAAGAAGGAGTTAAAAGGAAGGAAAGGAGAGAAGAGAAAGAAAGGAAAGAAAGAAGGAAAGAAACTATATATATATAGATATATATATATATATATATATATATATATATATATATATATATCCCCTCTCTCTCTCGCCCGTCCTTCTTTCCCTTTTGAGTCAGAGGAGGCCGAAAGCGATTCCAGTTGTCATAATATATATATCTATATATATATATATATATATATATATATATATATATATATATATATATATAGGTAGGTAGGTAGGTATGAGCAGCACTATATTACTATATTACCATATTTAAGCTAGACATACACCAGTTTATATGGAAAAGCAACCTGAACATAATTCTTAAAGCAGTCACGTACCATATTATACAATTAAAACACTAAATCACTGTGCCAGCAGGTCAGGAGTGGAGGGCGGAGCCTGATGGAGCGACGTGCGGCAACAATAAAGAGGCGAGAGACATCAGCCTCGAGGAGAGTGTCACTGGGCAGGGAGCGGAGTGACAAAGCTGACGCGGGGGAAAAACCGGCATGCCAGCCCGTAATGACCGTGAGCGGATGCAAGAGAGGGAGGCCGATCTGTGGGCACGCTATGGCCGGGACAAAATGACGTGTCGGTCTGTGGCGTCTGGGAGTCGACGGACATCAGAGGAGGGCTCCTGAGGCGTGAGACTGTGGGTTTGTGAGGGGTAAAGACAAGAAATTGACTATTTAAAAGAATCATTTCCAGGGTAAAATAAGATATTAAATAATCAACCATTTTATTAAAAGGCGAGATTTTGAGTGAAATGTATACAATTATAACATCTGTTACAGTTAGTTAAAGTATTATTAACAGGAAAAGTATTTGTTTAAGGTACATTGAAAGCGTACGATTAATCACGAGTTAAGGCAAACGTGCGATTAATCGCGATTACATTTTTAAATCGATTGACAAACCTACAGCCCCATATTGGTTTCTCTCGGAGCGAGCAGTGCGATGTTTTGCAGCTCTGCTCAGTTCAATTCAATAAAACCCCTTCAGGCTTTGAGATACCGAAGACGCTCAACATCCACGAGGTACTCAAGATGAGGCACTCGAAACATTCAATGCCATCGCTCTTCATATTGTTTTTTTTTTGTTGTTTTTTTTTTTTTTTTTTTTTGCGAGCGCACCATCCCCGACTGTCCAAAACGCCTCAAAGCTATGACGCCGCAAATTCATTACACACCCACCAGTGAAAAATTCTGGCAATTATTTCACTCTTTTTTTCTGCCCACTGAATATATAAACTACGTCAAAAAAGAACACAGAATAATCAAATAGGGTCCTTTTTCCTTGCACTCAATTTTCAAAAACGAACGCCTTTTCTGTACATTGATAAGCGCGACCGCCCGAAGCTGCTCGGAGTAAATTCCCAGAATGAACATTTCAGAACTGGAGAAATACAGACAATTATCGAGGTTAAGGAAAGTTTACACAGGTTCTCTCTTTCTCTCTGGCGGCGAAGGGATTCACGGTGGATGACTCACCAGATAATTACATATAAAGCTGGTTCTAATGAGGCCACTCCGATAATTAACTGGAGGAGATCATAAGTACTCCTGCATGTCTGATCTGACCTTTGCAGGTTTGAAGCTAAGCTACGGCGACACCCCGGACGACGGGCCAAAAAATGTGAACAGCTCCATCTTGCTCCACTGATCCTCTCATTAGGTCAGGTCTGGTGTCAGATTGGTCACTGCTGAATCAATAGGACTGGAGTTTTCAACATCTGTGTTAAGGTTATGTGATAAAGAAAGGTGTAGGATGATGATTTAGTGCAAATTTGTAGAGCACATTTCATACACAGTGGTAATTCAAAGTGCTTTACGTAAAAGGAAATAAAATAATGGTAAAAAAAAAGTGATAAACCAATAATAAAACATTTAAAGCACGTTCGCCTAAAAGGCGTGGTAATAAACAATAAAAACTTAAAAGTGATAAATGGGTTCCCCCGGATTCCAGTGTCCCAGTTGTGTGGAGTTTATGTTCTCCCCGTGCCTCAGGGTTTTCCCCCTCCGGGTTCTCCGGTTTCCCCGTAAATGCACGGTAGGTTGATGGCACCTTGGCAATTGTCCCTAATGAAAAATGGGTTGATCCATGTAATGCCTGTGAATTGAGATAGGCACAGACTCCCCATGACCCGAATGAATGAATTAATGAATTAATGATTAAAATGATGTAAAAAAAATTGATTGAAAATGAATAAAAACAGGAATAAAAATGATTATAAATAAAATATAATATTATAAATAAAATATCAATTATTTTATTTATAAAAATATACAAATATTATAAATATATTATGAATCAGTCTGGATTAAAATGTGGCTAATGTTTTAGCACATCTGATCTCTTTAGTGCAAATATGCAAGCCAGAGGTGTTAAACTCATTATCACTGTGAGCCACATCAGCATTATGGTTGGCATCGAAAGGCCAGTTGTAACTATATGACAGTATATAGTGTTTGATGAGCGACGCCACCTCATAAACACAACAAAGACATAGTGTTTTTTTCTCCTTGAAGCACAAACATGTATTCGATTTCCTATCTTTCTTGGAAGTGCCTTCTAGAAATAGAAATTTCTATTTACTAGAATGGTAGAAATTTATCAATTCCTCTTGTTGGAAAAATCGCCCCTGGTAAATGCTGGATACTGTGCAATCTAGTGGACGGGATGCCGTCACTTCACGGGTAACATAGTCATTGTCAATGCACGCTTTAATTCTGTCAAGGTTCCTGCAATGTTTCTGCAGGATTGATATCAGCATGCCTTCATTAGCAAAACTCCTTGCATATTCATCTCAAGTGTCACCCTTATTTTAGGCATTCGCTTTCAAATCGTTCTTTCTTCAAATCTTTCCTGCATCAATTTTTCGCTTCCTGGACATTCATTCATTCATTCATTCATCTTCTACCGCTTTATCTGACTTAACCTATGCCTCATCTCAGGCGTCTTCACCCATCACACACTCACATTTACACACTACGGATTTGCATGTTTTTGGACAGGAGGAGGAAACCTGGAGAATCCGGAGAGAAACCCCCTGAGGCACAGGAACGAGAACAACCCAACCAACCAAGAACTTTATCTATTTCTTTGCTCTCTTTTATATATTGACCGATGAGTTGTTCAAAGGATCTTTGAACACTTCATATTTTGCAATGTTTTATTTATTTTTATTTTTTTACTTTATATGATCTATTGCAAGATATGATTGAATTTTATATCTCAAGACTGGTAACTAAATAATCAGTTCGGTTTTTCCTTACAAAATCACTTATGTACCAACCAAAACAATAAAAAAAGCAAATATAATAGAGCTAAAAATCAAGTTACAGCAATCAAATTTTTTTAAATATTTTTTTAGTTTTCCAATTTTTTAAGTAGATTAAAAAAATACTTAAGTAAACCAGGTGTCCTTCAAGCAAAGACAAACAACAACATATCTAACGGAATATGACATACAAGAACCAGGCGTGTAACAGGGGATTGTGGGAGATGCTTCACCCACACAGGCTTGCATGGTTTTAGCACGGGGAGCCTGTGCTTCTATGGGCATTAAGACAGGATACACCCTGTATGGAATGCCAATCCATTGCAGGGCACACACACACACTCACATTCACACACTATGGTCACGGGGAGAACATGCAAACTCCACACACACACACGGCTGAGACGGGAATCGAACCCCGACCCTAGAGGTGTGAGGCGAACCTTCTTAAACATTCTTAAAATTCTTCAGAATACCCGAATCACTTTTCCAAGACACCCAGCTCCGGCCCGGAGTGTTTGAGCAAGACACAATGTAAAATGGAATGGCTTGAATTTCCTCTTACAGTCTCTGTAGGTGAATAATTCCAAGTGAATGACAGCGATGAATCGCATCAATGGCGAAGTCGAATAACATTTCCATTGTATGAATTGCGTTCCTGACATCATGTACGTATCGTGTATGTAACCTTCCGTTCCGCGTGAGTGAATGAATGCTTCAGGAAGAGAAGTCAAACCGAAACCTACACTACTTCATTTCAACCCGGGTTGTTTTTGTCTTTCGCGGTGGTGTTAATCAGCGATAATTAACGGTATCTGACACGTAATTAAAACCTGCTCTTGAGAGGGCGTTTAGCTCTTCGAGAATTCACCCGACCGTGGATTGTCACTGAAATGTCTAAGCACAAACTACATGCTATTTAATATTATTGTGCATTACGCTCATGCTCAAAAAACGTAAAAAATTAAATGTTACAACCCAGTGGTGGATGAAAGATGCAGTGTGTGTGTGTGTGTGTGTAAATAGTATTCTGATCTATTTATAAGTGAATAAAATAATCTTAATATTAGTGCTTGCCGATGCAAACCACATCTCCAAGAAAGCCTGGTCCGTTTAATATTTAGCGTTGACTTCGAAATGCTAGCTCATTCAGAGAGACAAGTGTTAAGACACCAAAAACAACAATTTTGGGCGTTTTTTTCAGGAGGGGGAGGGGCCAGTGACGCACATGACATCATCAAATTATCGATGTGCCGAACGATTAGATATGTCACATGACCCTGTGTCCGATTTTCGTAGTTCGTTTCGCAGATTTTTTTTACGTTTACGCCATGCGGAAATCATATGGTCACGACCTACTCCATCTCACCTACGAGTGGATATGTCAAATGTGCATGTCGGGGGAACACTGGCCCAACAGCGGAGAGTCAAATTTCCCCATTCATTCTCTATGATGCTGGAATGTCGCGGATTTCCCCAAATTCCCAACGGGTGTGGGGTTCGGGATATATATATATATATATATATATATATATATATATATATATATATATATATATATATATATATATATATATATGATCACGATCCACTCCGGACCCCCTATGGGTGAATATGCCATATGTGCATGTCGTGCATGTGCATGTGCATGTGTGTGTGTGTTTTGTTCTTTATTTGTACATTTACTGTTTGTTCATAGTCGTATCCATAGAGTGAATATTGTGTATGCCTTGTTTGGGAGAAGTGGGTGGGAGGAGTGGGGGACTAGGGCGTGTACTATATTATGTGTGCTAATAAATATATGCTGGGAAAAATCTCATTGTGGACAGCAAACATTGGAATCCAATACATTCCATTGAAAGTCAGTGAATCGCCCCTGGTCATAAAATGTATGCTTACAATAATAGGCGTATGGGAAACAATAATGCAGGGATTAGTGTTGCTCACTCATTGATTGTGGTTCAATATTGAGCTTGGTGTCCATGTGGAGTTTTTCATGTGACTGAGTCAAGAATATATTGTTGAATCGTCATTTCAACAATATGTAGCTGACTGAAATGAGACTGTGTTTCTCCTCTTCTGGATCATTCAAATGCTCTTTTGCAAACTTGAGACGGGCATGGACATGCACTGGCTTAAGTAGGGGGACACGTCTGGCACTGCAGGATTTGAGTCCCTGACAGCATAGTGTGTTACTGATTGTAGCTTTTGTTACTTTTGTCTCAGCTCTTTGCAGGTCATTCACTAGGTCCCCCCCCCCCCGTGTGATTCTGGGATTTTTGCTCACCGTTCTCGTGATCATTTTGACTCCACTGGGTGAGATCTTGTGTTGAGCCCCGATCGAGGAGAGATTATCAGTCGTCTTGTATTTCTTCCATTTTCTAATAACTGCTCCCACAGTTGATTTCTTCACACCAAGCTGCTTACCTATTGCAGATTCAGTCTTCCCAGCCTGGTGCAGGCCTACAATTTTGTTCCTTATGTCCTTTAACAGCTCTTCGGTCTTAGCTATAATGGAGTTTGGAGTGTGACTGTATGAAGTTTTGGACAGGTGTTTTTATACAGATAACCAGTTCAAACAGGTGCCATTAATAACGAGGTAATGAGTGGAGCCTCTTAAAGAAGAAGTTGCAGGGCTGTCAGAGACAGAAATCTTGCATGTTTGTAGGTGACCAAATACTTATTTTCCACCATAATTTGCTAATAAATTCTTTAAAAATCAGACAATGTGATTATTCTGGATTTTTTTTTTCTCTTTTTGTTTCTCATGGTTGAGGTCTAGCTATGATGAAAACTACAGGCCTCTGTCATATTTTTAAGTGGGAATTGGACAATTGGTGGTTGACTAAATACTTTTTTTTTGCCCCACTGTATGTATATATATATATATATATATATATATATATATATATATATATATATATATATATATATATATATATATATATATATATATATAAGCAAACCATCTGCCATTGTCCTGAGACTTCTGTCACATCCTCGGTGCTTCTTCACAACTGCTTTACTCGTGAAGTCTGCACCACCTCATGACGCATTAGGTTCCTGCTGCGATCGATATCACATTGTACCGTGAGACGTCACCCTTACCTGCGATCCCTGGATCTTTATTAGAAATGATGCAGGCTTGGAGCTTTAAGGCTTGAGTATGACTAACACAACAAAAGATGATGCATCAAAGAAAGCTGGAGCTTGACGTTTAGAAGAAAGAAGCGCAGATGAGAGGGAAGAAAAAGTATGGAGAGAACACAAAGGAACGAAGAGACAAAAGAAAATGCTCGCGCACGCGAGCGAGAGAGAGAGAGAGAGAGAGGAATAGAGAGGCAGAGAGACTGGATGGAGAAATGAGGTGGTTATATAGAACAGAGGGAAAAGTATTCTAGTCTGAAAACCTTTGGACTATAAAGGAACTTAAAAACACAGACACAAATGAAAAAGTAATGGATACAAGACACATCAAAACCTGACACTTGAACATAAAACAGAATCAAATCTAGGTTTTTTTTTTTTTTTTTTTTTGCATCTCCAGCAAGGGAAAAAAAGCCCGGTAAAATAAATAAATAAATAAATAAATTACCTTTTGCGCAAAAAATATAGACAGGAATGGAAAATAAACCGTGCTATTATGCTGCAGGTGAAGTGGACGAAAATGTTATTTCGCAATACACAGAGCCAGTCTGGCGTCTCCCGGAGATCCAATCATAACACACCCTTGATTTCAGAGTAACAACAACATAATGCACCGAACCGTCAACCTTTTTGACATTTTAATGTGTGATTTATAAACACCCCGCCCAAAGCGCAAACTCGGTTTCCATTACCTTGAATACGAGCTGCTATTGATATACATTTATATAATGTATGGGTTAGATTAAGTGTACCGCGCTGTATTGTACATGCTGAAGGCTTTGCTCTGATTTCGGTGATTGCTCTGTGCCTGAGAGAGTTTAGCCGCAGCAATAAGCTACAGGAAGCACTCTGCTTTCACACACACGGTAAAACCGCCACAGCATGAAAGAGAACAAAAGAACATGCTGATAGAAATCCCGGTTAAGGCTCCGGAGTTGACAATTCACCTCGCTGTGTAAAATAAAAAAAGAATGTGTGCGGATGCCACCAAAAGCCGGATACAAATGAAAAAAAATTCAACAGGGAAACCCTAAAGCTCGAGGAGGGAAGAGGGGAGAGAAAACGCCACACCAGAGGTTGTGTTTATCCATTTTAAGTGTTTGGGGTTTTTTTTTTCTCCTTCATTTGGTGGGAGCAATTTTGCTGGCTGATATTTTTTTTCCCTCCTCTCGCTGTTTTACAATTGCCACTTCAATATTTCACAGTTTTAAACTACTGGGTGACAGTTCCGCGCATGCTGAACATTTTTATTGTTTTTCCTGTGTGTGTACTGGAAATGCTTTTCTTCCCAGAGTCTTGCTCTGCCACAGGTGCTTCAGGTTGTTTAAGCATTTACTCTGTTTTGTAATTCACTATATAGTTTATATGGCTTTGACGTTTATCCTGGATCCAGTGTGTTATGAGGGTCAGTCATAATCATTCCTTCATTCATTCATCTTCTAGTGCTTTATCCGATCTTCCCTCGGGTCTGTGCCTATCTCAGGTGTCTATGGGCATTAAGGCACGATGCACCCTGGATGGAATACCAACCCATCGCAAGGCGCACACACACTCACAATCACACACACATTCATACACTAGGGACAATTTTTCCAAGGTGCCAATCAACCTACCGTGCATGTTTTTGGACCGGGAGGAAACCGGAGAACCCGGAGAAAAAATCAAGAACATGCAAACTCCACACACACATGGCCGAGGCGAATGTGCTAACAACGAAACCACCGTGTATGTGTAATATATATATATATATATATATATATATATATATATATATATATATATATATATATATATATAGATATATAGATAGATAGATAGATAGATAGATAGATAGATAGATAGATAGATAGATAGATAGATAGATAGATAGAGAGAGAGAGAGAGAGAGAGATAGATAGAGCAGAGAGAGAGATAGATATATAGACAAGAAGAGAAATAGATAATATATATATATATATATATATATATATATATATATCAGTATAGATATATATATATATATATATATATATATATATATATATATATATATATATATATATATATATATATATTCACTCCCAAACCCACATGAAGCATATCTTTGGCTTTGTGCAAAGAGCATATTGTCATGCTGGAACAGGTTTGGGTCTCCTAGTCCAAGTAGTTCAAGGCTGGAAAAATTCATTGTCCATATAGCGAACGTTGTAATGAAGAGCTTAGATACATTTTGGCCCAGGTACCTAAAAAAGTGTCACCTCAGTGCATTTGAACCCACATTTTGTAATAAGATCCACTGGAGAACAGCAAATGTATCAGTGTCATGTTTCCCCACCCTGCTAGGTGTTAATCATTTGTGTGTCGGAATTTGCAGGATGAATTATTGTAACCCTGCAGAGTAAGACTTGTTTACAATGCAGCCATAGATCGAAACTTTACACAACATGCCTGTAAGGCTCATTTCCTCATTGTGTAGGGCCTCAAACAAAAAAAATACCTATCCAGATAATCTCTCCATCCAGATAGAGTGAATGTGATCGTGGTTGGATGAGATATAAACATATACCATTGTGACACCCTATTGGTTTGTACTCAATCCATCGCAGCTGCACACGACAACCAATCACGTCACACTCCAGCAAGGACATAACCAGTGTTGGGGGTCATTACTCAATTGATTATTGATTATTTCTCCATTACTGGCTCATTTATAAAACGGGTGTTTTCTCTTCGCCCTCCGCAAATGAAGCTACAGTAATCGGCTCATCAGTTTAGAGCAGCCTAAGATTTTGTCCTTAGTGGCATTTTTTTCTCCCAAACCCTACTCATTCATAGTTCAGAGTTCGTGGCTTCGGCTCTTTGCAGACTTTCTACCTAAATTCAGATTTTCTAATATTTATTTTTGATTTTTAATGTAATAAAAATGGGGGGTACGGTGGCTTAGTGGTTAGCACGTTCGCCTCACACCGCCAGGGTCCGGGTTCGATTCCCGTCTCGGCCATGTGTGTGTGGAGTTTGCATGTTCTCCCCGTGCCTCAGGGGGGTGTTTCTCCGGTTTCCTCACGGTCCAAAAAACATGCACGGTAGGTTGATTATCACCTTGGAAAATTGTCCCTAGTGTATGAATGCGTGTGTGAATGTGTGAATGTGTGTGTGTGTGTGTGTGCCCTGCGATGGGTTGGCATTCCATCCAGGGTGTATCCTGCCTTAATGCCCATAGACGCCTGAGATAGGCACAGGCTCCCCGTGACCCGAGGGAAGATCGGATAAAGCGGTAGAAGATGAATGAATGAATGAATGATAAAGTTTAAAATGAAATTGTTTCTCTGATTGGATCTTTTGCAGCGTCTCATTACGCTTTTAGAGTATTGTCGATTCAGAGTAAAGCTTTGATGCTATTGCATCATTTTATCGATCGTGTAAAATATGGTTATTGGAAATTGCGCTGACAGTCTCTACCAGTTGTACGAATGTGCGATTGGACTGTATTGGTTATTTTATACCTTGTTTTTGAAAGTTATTTTTGTGGATTATTGATCTTGCCCCCTGTTTGTTATGGTCTGGCGCGAGCTCTGACTACCCGACTCAAACAATAGACATAAGTACACGCCAAGATTTGGTGAAAGTACCAGACTCCAGGAATAGATACAAGTACAGTCCCATCATCCAAACATAAGTGTACTATTCAATTCCAGAAATAGCTTTAAATATAGAAAAAGCAGGATTAAGTTCATTACTTGACTCCTAGAATAGGTAAATACAATAAGTGTAAATACTGCTAAATCACAAAGGCACCTAATATATGCAAAAAATATATTTCTACAAACAAACAAAATGACATCATAAGAAAATCTGCTAATTTATTTATATGCAAACTTTTCTGGATGGATGTTTTTCCTTTTCCTCCTGGTTGGGGGGGAAGGAATTTATGAAATGGTTTCTTGGCATGGTTCGGCACATTTAGGTTGACTTAGTTTGCCTTCGTGCTGTCTGCTATCTCCAAACTGGATCCAAGCGCTACATACGATTAGTCACATTTTTCCATCATAACACTCCCTACGCATACTCCGACAATGAGAGCACCACCGCCACCCACTCATTACTTGACTCCTAGAATACTTAAATACAATAAGTATAAATACTGCTAAATCAGAAAGGCACCTACTATATGCAAAAAATATATATTGCTAGCAATAAAATGACGTCATAAGAAAATCTGCTAATTTATTTATATGCAAATTTTTCTAGGTGGATGTTTTTCCTTTTCCTCCTGGTTGGGGGGGTGAAATTCATGAAATGGTTTCTTGCCATTGTTCGGCACATTTAGGTTAAATTTGTTTGGCTTCGTGCTGTCCTCTATCTCCACCCGTAGTCAAACTGAATCCAAGCGCTACATAATTTTTTTTACATACAATGAGAGCACCACTGCCACCCACTGTACTGGATGTGCAATTATATCTTATACGAGTGGCGCAAAAAAAAAGCCTATTCCCCGCTATTTGAGAACCACTACACTAGTGGCGATCGGACGTTACGGTCCAGAGCCCATTGCATTAAACGCTGAGCTTCCACCTCCCTCGATTTACATCTAAATCGAGTGTATTCGGTTAATAAGGACGTCCCGGTAGTGCAACTTAACGCTGATGAATTGCCTTCCATTCCTCCGTTGTTTTCCGACAGTTCAAGGGTTTTATCCATGATTTCAGAGCAGTAGGTGGTCCCTGTTTGAGGCATTCGCTCCGAAATCGAATGTTAATTCTCCGCGCGTCCATGCAGGCCAAAACAGAAATCCGCCGCAAAATGCTTTCGAAGGTGTTCCATTTTTATATGACTAAAGGTTGCAGCTGATCTCCGTGTAATGTTTGCAAAAGAAAGCCTCTCCTGCCGGAGCCAGGATTTTAAATTAAAAATACAGATCCATCTGCTAACAATTGGCAGTCTTCGGCGTGGTGTCCTCATTATACTACAAGCTGCACAGTGATCTTAGGGACTAATTCAGGATAGCATTCAGGCTTTGGCTGGGCATAACTAGTCCCGACGTTGGATTTTGTCCATGTATAGCATCCACAGGCCATAACTTCTGATAATGGGTTGTGCGTCAACCAAACGTGGGTGAATAAATGGATGGCTGGATGGCTAGCACTGAGCATAGAAATGGATGGATAATAGGCAGATGGAATAACGCGCCGCGAAATATCACAACGAGCGGCTCGCGTCACTTTATATCGCAACAAAACAGCCTCTGTTTCGTTCGAATTATAACATTATTTAAAAGCAGGCATGAATTTAGAGGTGGGTAAAAGTGAATTCTCATGAACAGGTGGAAAAACAACACAGGGTGAAAAGGTGCTCTTACTATAGTTACTATATATACTATGACGCTGCACTTGCGCAGTGACCTTTCTTGACCTTGAGGAGTATCCTACCCTCCTGCCCCCCTCGCGAATGGTGTAGTTTTAAAAGAAAGTGAAGCGTCATATAACTCGAGGACACGAACCTCACAGAAAGATCTCAGCCAAGTGCGAAGGGTCTGAAAAATGTGGTCAAGCTCCAGTTGCTCTGTAAATTAGACCCTGGCTGGGATCAAATCCCTGAAAGATACACAGGGTCGCCCCCCCCCCCCCCCCCCCCCCCCCCCCCCCCCCCTGGATTAAGGCGGCTCCTATGCCGGATCACTCATCCCTGCTTTACCCATAAATCTTCTCTCAAAAACATATAAAGTCCCATAAGGGGGGAAAGAAAAATCTCATCGGGAAGTTTTGAGTAATCACATCCGGAAACAATGTTTTACCCAAAGTCACCCAAATATTTACCTCAAATATGGGAGAAAACGTGAGGGGAACATCGGCTTAATATAGAATTTACAAATCACATCGCACAAAAAAAAAGATTTTAAGAATGAAAAAAAAATATATTACATTTTTTTTCAAATATATTTTGTATTTTATTTTTTATATATTATATATATATATATATATATATATATATATAAACTTTTTAAAAATATTTTTTAAATATTAACTAATTATGAATACAGTTAATACAATAAAAAATACACATGTTCCTTTAAATAAATTGCATAAAAATGGCATTCTTGAATGAGCCATGTGGAAATAAATAATCAAACATTTATTCATTCATCTTCTCTCGGGTCGCTGTGCCTATCTCAGGCGTCTTTGGGCATCAAGGCAGGAAACACTCTGTATGAAATGCCGAGCCTTCGCAGGGCACACACACACACTCACACACACACACACTCACATTCACACACACTTTTTTGGACTGGGGGGGGCGGAGAAAAACCCACTGAGGCACGGGTGAATTTAGAATATGCGAACTCCCCACATGCACATATGGCGGAGATGGGAATCGAACCCCCAACCCTGGAGGTGTCAGGTGAACATGCTAACTGCTAATCCACCATGCCACCTTAATAATCAAACAATTACAAATAAATAAATCATGTTATAAATTTTGAAATATTCCTGGAAATCAAATCGGGTTTAAAAGCGTGCACAAATGCCAATATATGTCGGATGAAATCATATAGATGGAACAGATGTAATAGAAAAGCATTGATGTGGAAAATGGTTTCATAAACGCTGCTGTCTATAAGACTGTCTTCCAGCAGTTCAGCACAGAAATCCCCAACAAGCCCCCCCACCCACCCACACACACACACACACACACACACACACATACATACTTACACATGCACTGGCTTGGAGAATACATCTTCATTAGCGGGTCGAGATGATAAATGCTTTAGTAAAGACAGCACAGGGAGATCTCTTTCATGCTCCGGGCTGTCAAAAGCAGACCGCTCCTGTCCGACAAACGCACAACTCTTTCACCCTGACTATTACCACTCCACACAGAGCGCAATATACTATATCTGATCTCAGGCCTGCTTTAACCTTCAGCTTCCTGTCTCACTGCATTACTCGCATGAACATCTCAGGAGAGCCACAGGATCTTGACCGAGCATACAGTTGCATGACCTTTACCAGTGGCCAATTCTGTTATTAGCCACCACTGTGGATTAATGACTGCCGTTTCCGGGTGTCAGGAAATTGCAGGTGTAGAGATGTGTAAATGCACCACAGGGCGTTGCTTCCCGAAAGTGATAGTAAAGCACTGCATACTGTGATATTTACTGCCCTATAGCCTGAAGGAATAAGTGGACATATACTACCATATAAGTATAGGGGGGAGGGTTGTTGAGTCCCGCTAGACACGTTTAAAATTCAGTTAATATATGAAGAATACTTAAACATTGAACGTTTCATGATTTTTAATGCAATAAAAATGAATTCAGTTGATTTTTTAAAAAATCTAAAATCTAAATCTCTGATTTATTGGTTGTTTATATTACTTTATTCGTAGTTTTGTGATGTTGACAAATATCTCATGTAAATGTGCCCTTTACTTTAATCATTCAGATGTTTACTAGACAAATTCTATTGAGTTTATACAGTATATACAGCAAAACCCCACTTGATCGTACTTCTAAATAATATTTTTTTGCACAAATTCCACACTTATGCACATGTTTTTTGCACATTTTTTCCTGCTAATATTGTTATTTTGTATTCAATTAAATTTCCCTTCTTATACAAGAGAGTTTGACAGCTGATACAATGAAAACTGCAGGAGACATAGCAGTCCTTAATTTTTTGTATTATACTATATTTTTAAATGAAATGAAAGTGGTTTGGGTTGAATTTCAGGACCCGATTTAGGGTTTAAAGTTATTTTTTAAATAAAGGCATTTATACTAATCTTCTTGACAATGTAAACACTTGATAAGAAAGAAGAGAAACAGTTTTTTTTCAATCCCTTTTGCACATATTGTGGCGTTGAAAAAATAAAAATAGAACAGAATGAGTTTTATCAAAATATACTTAAAGTATAATCAGTATATCACTTAGAATTAGTTCGTATCTAATCTGTATCTTGTATCTTGTATATAGTGAGCTTATACAGGGGGAAAAATGCCCAGGTGGCAATTTGTAATTGGTCCTTTCAGAACAATAGCAATCAGCCATTTATCGTTAAAGAAACGGTGATCAGTGATTGGCCATTGTGAGAGAATAGCCATCGCAGCCGGGTTGTTTGAAAAACATTTGGTGAGGCCAAACTGTTGACTGGTAGAGAGAGAATGAAAAAAAAATTTTTATTATGCGGAATTGCTCTGTGAAAATAAGAGGCTGTAATTGTGTTGCGGTGAAAGCAGCAACAGTTCTGGTTCGGGAAATTGCAGCAATATGCAGGTAAAAATGAACTGGCATGAAGTGTTAGTCATTATACTGCAATCACAAGGCATCATCAATGACCGGTTTGGGCTCCAACTGGCTTGCAGAAAAGAGCATCTGTTATTTATTCATTTCTCTGATACATGGTTTCTTTAGTACAAACGGAGGAAGTGTAAATATGCGGACGTAGGGTGTTGTATGTGTATTTGAAATTATGGCTGGTACGTGACCAGCGAATGGTACTTTATACAGTAATACTACAGGACTACTGCAGTCTATAAATCAGGACCATGGACAGCATTCCAACGCCCAGCGGTCAGGGGTGGAGCAGGAACATAATGGTTAATGTTCTCAAGCTCCAGCTAGAGCAAGTAAAAAGAATAATCAGTGTTCCCCATCTATACCCGTGAGAAAGCGTTAGGGTGATGGGTGATGAATATCATCTTCTACACCAACAATACATGGAAGTTGGAGGGGAGGTGGTAGCACAGTGGTTAAGGTGTTGGCCTCTGGACCAGAAGATTACGGGTTCAAACACCACCACCGAGCTGCCACTAGTGGGCCCTTGATCAAGGCCCTTAACCCTCAATTGCTCAGTTGTAAGTCTCTGGATAAGAGTGTCTGCCAAATGCCTTAAATTTGTCACTCTGCCAAACACTGGTGCCTCTGAGATGTTTTTACAAAAAATGCATTTCATAGCAATTGATGCATTCACATTCAGTTTATGGGCTTATTTACGGAGTACTGCATCTTTATCATTCATTTTAATTTTGCCTTTCCGGTCATTAGGGGCGTTTCCGTTACAAAAATCCACGTAAAACTTTTGCGATGTTTACGAAAATGTCAATAAAAAAATTGCGAAATGACAGATATCGGCGTAAATATCACATTAGCTGTTTCTTTGTAATTGGAGACGTAGGCTCATTATACAAGCATTAATGGCGAGGCGATCCCTCTATACTTGCAAGCCGCCACCTATGCGCTTGTTCTGGGAGGCAATATGCGCGATCATGTGACCTGTAAATGCGGGAAAAAAAGTGCCATTACAGTTTTGCGAATTATTCCTTTTTCGCTAAAAAACACCTCATACGAGCGTAAAAAAAATTATGTGGGTGTTTTTGCAAATTTCACATGTTTCCAATGGGCGTATTTATAATTCGTTATTTAAATTTGCACATTTTGAAGGGCAGTGGAAACGCTCTTATTGTTTAGTGTACGATCTCAACCCGGCTATTCCATTTAGGACCTATCCTTTGTCTATTGATTATCTAGTGTCCTTTTACTTTGACCTCTCCTGGCTTTAGGGCTGATGAATAATTCGACTGCATTTTGATCGCTCTGCTAATCAAATGATTTTAAGCCCATGATTCTTAAAGCACAGCATTGCACCAAGCTGCCTGTCAATAAGCACTTCTGAGTAATGGAAGACCAGTAAGTTGTGTCTTCGAACAGCTCCAGGCTTGATACGGATTTATCATGCTTAATTCATCATCAATCCTCTTCGCTTGTTCTCAGATACTTGACGAAATGCTGCTAGTTAGAGCAAGTTTGATGAAGAATGAGCACTAGCCATTCACTATACCTCCCGATTGCACTGCATTTTATTTATTATCATTTTTATTCCTGTTTTTATTCCATTTTTTACCGCTTTTATCCGATCTTCCTTCGGGTCACCGGGAGTCTGTGCCTATCTCAGGCGTCTATGGGCAGGATACACCCTGAATGGAATGCCAACCCATTGCAAGGCACACACACACACCCACACACTCATGCACATTCGTACACAAAGGACAATTTTCCAAGGGGCCAATCAAACTACCGTGCATGTTTTTGGACCGGGTGGGAAACCGGAAAACCCAGAGAAAAACCCCGAGACACGGGGAGAACATGCAAACTCCACACACACACCACAAACTCCACACACACATGGCTGAGACGGGAATCAAACCTGGATCCTGGCAGTGTGAGGCAAATGTGTTAACCACTAAGCCACCGTGCCCCCTATAAAATGTTTTTAATAATTTCTAATGTTTTTATTACGTTTTTGTAATTATGTTAACCATTATTTGATTTCCTTTTATGTAAAGCTCTGTGAATTACCATTGTATATGAAATGGTAATATATAAATGGTACTATATCAATAAAATTGCCTTGCCTTGACAGATCTGTAACCAGATGGCTTTTTTCCATTGAAAAATGACACACAAAGCACACACTTTGCCACCAGGTCTCACTGTGGAGGTCTAAAAATGAAGGTCAGATATTGGTCCGGTTGCTTACATAGCAAAGCAAACAGTGTGACACGACCATGCCTTTCCGTAACACGGACCAAAGATCCCGAGCATCGAATGCAAAAGGAAAACCGTGCTGACTAAATGACCCGGCTGGCTGGTGCTGACCTTGTGTATATGACTGTATATTGATGGAGTTTGGCGCGATAGTGACAGCGCAGACTCGATGGGTTTCCTCAGCAGTGGCCTCCAAGGACCCGTGGCGAAATGTGCAGGCATTTGGCATTTGGCAACGATTTGTGTGTTTGGGGCCGCAGGAAGCACCGTAGGGCTTCTGCTTCTCTCATTCGCTTTCTGTCCCTCATCATATTATCTCTCACTCAGAGGCAGATAGGGATTAGGATGACACACAGAAGCAACTCTGCAGATTTTACCAGGTAGTTACAATAATTAATATTTCCAGTATTTAGGAATCAGATAGAAAATTCAATTACTGTGTTACTATAGAAAATATCACTGCAATTTAACGCAGAGAATGCTGAATAAACACTACATATAAGGGTGTCTACATATAAGGGTGTATATATATACAGTATATATATATATATATATATATATATATATATATCTTCATTCGTTCATTCATTCATTCATTCATCTTCTACCACTATAGCCGATCTCTTCCCACGGGGCACGTCTATAGGCATTAAAGCAGGATACACCTTGGATGGAATGGCAACCCATCGCAGGGCACACACACACACACACACACACACTCACACACACATTCATACACTAGGGACAATTTTCCAAGTTGCCAATCAACCTACCGTGCATGTTTTTGGACTGGGAGGAAACCGGAGAACCCGGAGAAAAAAACCCTGAGGCACGGGGAGAACATGCAAACTCCACACACACATGGCCGAGATGAGAATTGAACCCGGACCCTGGAGGTGTGAGGCGAACGTGCTAACCACTAAGCCACCGTGCCATGTTTTATATTCATATATATATATATATATATATATATATATATATATATATATATACATATATATATATATGCAATGTAAATATTTACATGTGTACACTACAGGTTTCTAAGGCAATGATATATGATAGACATAAATGAATTAATAATATGAATGCAAATAAACAGTATACTGAAAGGCAAATAAATACAATGAAGAAGCTTTTGTATGCAGTGTATTAAAAAGAACGTTATTGTTAATGTAGAGTTCAACTAAAGAAAGGTATAATATACAGAACTGTGCAGCATATGTGATTATTACAGTATATATAAATTATATCATGAGCAGTGCAACATAATGTTATGCAATGTTATGAATGGTGTTTTATAGTGCTAATATATAGGTCCTTTTTTAATATGCAACACTCAACAATATATTAATATTTTTTCTTTTTTTTCCCTCTCAGTATGAAGAACTGCTCTACACACGTCTGGAAAGTTTGTTTTTCCTACACTTAATCAGCTGAAATTCGTTGCCTTGCCCGAGATATTCTTCACTAATTGGATATGTGTTTCTGACCTTGTGATCCGGTTCAATAGGATTTGTGGTGTTGAGTGTTGCAGGTCATTCCATGATAGATAACGCTCCTGAGGACTCTTTGCTCTCTAAATAAGATTTACAGAGTTGGGATGGACGTTTCAGGTCACCGTGTCGTTGTATAGTAAAGTCGGTCCCGATTAGCCCAGACAGAATTGCATGGTGTTGAAGTATCACCTTGTATAGCTTTACAAATTCCCTTGCTCCAATAGCATTACGCTTCCACCTCCGTCTGACTGTGGCTGTGGCTGTGTTACAGTAGCAGACAGCTAACATTTTCCCGCTTGTTCTACAACTTACATAAGTTCTTTTGTTAGCACTTTAAATGTTCCAATTTTGACTCATCTGTCCTCAAAAATTGCCCCGTCCTGACTTATTTTTGTGGGGTTTTTTTTTTTTTTTTTTTTCACATTTACCTTGTTTCGTTGCGTATAAATAGAAGGAAGGAACGTGCAGGTGGTGCAAAAACAATAAAACACAGGAAATGAAAGATTTTTTTTTCACAGAATGTTGGTGTATAAATTGAATGCATTTATTGCAGCCATCAATCAGCAAAGAGAAAAATCAGTTTCCAATAATAATAATAATAATAATAATAATAATAATAATAATAATAATAATAATAATAATAATAATAATAATTTAAAAAGTGAAGGGGCACGGTGGCTTAGTGGTTAGCACGTTCGCCTCACACCGCCAGGATCCGGGTTCGATTCCCGTCTCGGGAATGTGTGTGTGGAGTTTGCATGTTCTCCCCGTGCCTCAGGGGGTTTTTCCCCGGGTTCTCCGGTTTCCCCCGGTCCAAAAACATGCACGGTAGGTTGATTGGCACCTTGGAAAATTGTCCCTTAGTGTATGAATGTGTGTGAATGTGTAAATGTGTGTGTGTGTGTGTGTGTGTGTGCCCTGCGATGGGTTGGCATTCCATCCAGGGTGTATCCTGCCTTAATGCCCATAGACGCCTGAGATAGGCACAGGCTCCCCGTGACCCGAGGGAAGATCGGATAAAGCGGTTAGAGGGTAGAGGGTAGAAGATGAATGAATGAATGAATGAATTTAAAAAGTGCACCGTGGCGTAGTGGTTAGCACGTTCGCCTCACACCGCCAGGGTCTGGGTTCGATTCCCATCTCGGCCATGTGTGTGTGGAGTTTGCAAGTTCTCCCCGTACCCCGGGTTTTTTTTCTTCGGTCCCCCCCCCCGGTCCAAAAACATGCACGGTAGGTTGATTGTTGGCATTCCCTCCAACAATCAGGGTGTATCCTGCCTTAATGCCCATAGACGCCTGAAGCACAGGCTCCCCGTAACCCGAGGGAAGATCGGATAAAGCGGTAGAAAATGAATGAATGAATGAATAATAATAATAATAATTGTATTATCACTTTACCAACAGTATTTATTAAGAACAACATCTCGACCATCATGCATTATTAGGATTATAACCCATTTGTTATTAATTCACCCAAATCAACTGGATTAAAGCCCACAAAATGGCATTAGGGGAAATAAAGAAAGCTTCACGGCAATGTTCTTCATACCAGTAACTAATGATGTTGGATAATGATGTTGGATCTACAGAGGACCATAATCCCAAAGCAAACATTATCTTGTGAGCTTGTGTGTGTGTGTGTGTGTGTGTGTGTGTGTGTGTGTGTGTGTGTGTGTGTGTGTGTGCGTGTGCGCGTGTGTTTGTTTGTTTGTGCTTGTGCAAAGAGAACGTGAGGCGAATGCAAGTTGACTGATAGAGAACCCTTTTTCAAAGAAAACCAACACGAATACACGACCTTTACCTTCATTTAAATGAAAATTACAGCAACACGGAGGGAGCGGCACGGCGGGAGCTTTTCCTGGGATCACTTTGTTTAGTCTCCCAATGCACAAAAGCGTTCACTCTCTGTTTCGACCAAATATCTATAGTGCAACTTTATCACGGCGGTGCAGGAAGCTTTAAATTCCATGCACGGGGACAGATAAACACTCAGCAAGCCTGCACGTTAAAGGGAAAAAACAAATGGGACAATCATTTGACACCAGAAAACCTGTGAAGGCTTCCTTCAGAGAATAAACCTCACACTGGCTTTCTTGTATGCAGCCGTGTATTCTCTCTTTTCTATTCTCCTTTTGTGTGTTTAATGCATGTTATTTGTATGATTGCGAATATGATTTTTTACAATTCCAGTATGAAAAAAACATCCGCATTAGGATATCCATATGCAAGTTGATGGCCATTCCCAGTATTCCCCACAGCCCAGTGCCCATTCCCCACAGCCCAGTGGTTAAGGTTTTGGACTCTGGACTAGAAGATCATGGGTTCAAACCCCACCACCAACAAGCTGCCACTAGTGGGCCCTTGAGTAAGGCCCTTAACCCTCAATTGCTCAGTTGTAATCGCTCTGGATAAGAGCATCTGCCAAAAGCAGTAAATGTGAAATGAAATATAGGTCCTTGAAAGTGTGTCAATCTGGATACATTGAAATATTAGCCGAACTTACTAAGTTACTACTAAAATGTTTGTTTAAGGACTTCTAAACATTACTTTGCTTGCAAGGTTTTGTGCTCATCAGTTTAATATTTCGAGTATGAACTCATTGTGTATTTTAAGTTCAATTCCACTGAATGCAGTCAACATTTATGAAAACTACACAATCAAAACAGCATTATTACTCAGAAATGTTTTGACATAAAGGTTAAGTACTGCAAGTGGTCTTTCACTACGCTATATATATATGCTAGGGTACAAATTTCGTTGGTGCTTGATGTAAAATAAACGGTCCATTAAAAGGTCCATGAATCTGTTTTCATTCAAACATTGGGACCCTGAATATGATAACCAGGCGCAGTATGAAAACATTTCCTGTGTATGGAAACAGTCATGACTAACCTCTTATATGTCTCTGATTCCCGTATCTGGTCCCTTTTCTAGCTGCTCCTGTCCGGCGGACTCCCAAGACTCGCGGACGCGACCTTGTCCGCCATTAACCCTAACCCAACCTCTCTCACCCCGCTCGAGGACCTCCTGTGTTTCCCGTTCCTCGGCTCGAACCGTGCAAGGCTGTGCTTGCCTTTCTGGCCGCTCCTAAGAAGCGGCGGCTTCTTAGTTCTCCATTTTTATAAATAAGTTTATTCCCGCATCCCTGTGTGTCTGCTACCGTTACAAAGCCATACCCGATAGAAGCATACTCAGTATAACCAAACCCATTATGACAACCATAACCATACCCAGTGTGCTGTAAGAGCAATAATATTAGTAGCATTCAAATGAATCCTGATTTTAATCTTAGTAGCAAACAGGCTAATGTAACTGATCTCTTGACTATATATATATATATATATATATATATATATATATATATATATATATATATATATATATATATATATATATATAGGGGCACAGTGGCTTAGTGGTTGACACGTTCGCCTCACACCGCCAGGGTCCGGGTTCGATTCCCGTCTCGGCCATGTGTGTGTGAGGAGTTTGCATGTTCTCCCACGTGCCTCAGGGGTTTTTTCTCCGGGTTCTCCGGTTTCCTCCCCCGGTCCAAAAACATGCACATGTAGGTCGATTGGATTGGATTGGTATCTTTGAAAATTGTCCCTAGTGTATATATATATATATATATATATATATATATATATATATATATATATATATGTAACATTAGTCATATATCGAACCATTATAACCATTTCAATTAAACTATATAATACCATTGATAACCCACTGCATAGCCACAAGGATCCAACAGAAACCTCCCTCTATGATTTGTCGAAACGGGCACTTTAATGACATTAATTAGTTAACACATTATGAAATGCAGCACCTGCAAAATGTCGTCCATTCCACTTATATCCATGATTTCCGTACTAAAGCGCTAACAGCTTCCGCTGCTAAATGAATCCATTACTCCGTGTATCGCTGCAATAAATGTTAAACCTCTCTGCTGATAGTAATGTAAAGTAGCTGCTAAACTTAATGAGCTTTGTCAGGGATCTATAGCACCCTGCAGAGCTCCTCTATTTATATAGCATTTAAAGTTTAGCCCATTCGTCTGCACAGGAGGGGGACTTTTTTTTTAAATGCTGGAATAAAAAGATTACAGGTATTACACATGCCAACATGTTAAATACAGGGGGGTATTTTTATATTGCTTAAAGCATTTTTTTTTTGCTTTTAAATATGCATTCAGGCAACATTTCATGCAGTTATTTAGGTAGCCGTGGCAGATACAGGTCAAGAGATTTGATAGATGGTAGTTTTGTGTACAGTGTTTCGTTCATGAGGTTATTACAGGGTTTTCAGGAAAGACAAAAAACCCTGTGGATTCCTGTACTTGCAGAAGGCTACGGTGGCTCAAAGCATCACTCTGTACCAACCAGAGAGGGCAAACAAGCATCTCAAGACACACAACATATTCGACCTTAGAACAGATGGGCCAAGAAAGCCAGGAAGACAGGAATTGAAAGCTACACTGGGCATTCGCGCACTGAGCAGATCTCTGAAACACTGAAATAATTAAAGTCTTATTTTATGCAACCCGCCTATTATCCACTAAACTAATCTCTCTTGCGCTCCCAGCCAGCCTGAACTCCGTGACTCTTCATAACTTTCTATTTGGTGTTATTATAGTCATAATGTTTACTCAATGATGAAGTAAATAACAGGCTTGGAGATGAATACGCTGAATAATCACACGCCATATTAAGTCTTATTATTTATACACTTTGAGTGGGTCACCTGCTTTACACCTGCTTTCCGGGTTCTCCGGTTTCCTCCCGGTCCAAAAACATGCACGCTAGGTTGATTGGCACCTTGGAAAAATTGTCTCTAGTGTATGAATGTGTGTGTGATTGTGTGTGTGCCCTGTAATGGGTTGGCATTCCATACAGGATGTATCCTGCCTTGATGCCACCTGAGATAGGCACAGGTTCCCCGCAACCTGAGGGAAGATTGGATAAAGCGGTAGAAGATGAATGAATGAATGAATGATATAAAGGGTCTCAAAATAGATTAGCACGGAGAAGTGAAAAGCATGTCTGTAGTGACTGAATAGTATTTTTAGACATAAAATAGTATGTTAATGTAATGATGTGCCATCCGGTTAAGGTTTCATATTTATGTGGTACAATTAAAAATTCAGATTTACATTTTTCATGTATTATTATTATTATTTTTGTTGTTATTATTATTTACTAGCCAGTTTGGCTCCTGGACGACACACAAAGCTTTATTTATTTATTTTTTACGATGCAAACTCAGATGGGAAACATAGAGGTCTCCCTAGACTAGTGAAAAGATATAGAGGGGCGAATTCAGACTACCTTTCATGCTGCCCCCCCCCCCCCCCCCCCCCCCCCCCCCCCGACTGCATCTCCGATGTGCTTTTTAAGTGGTGTAATTTTCTCCCACACTTGTTTACAATTGTGCCTCAGAGTCTTATATGGATGAGTTCAATAATAGATTCCATTAAGCCAGTGGCCCTGGTTTAATGACTACAGGAACAATGTCGGGATATTATTACCCTTTAACTTTTCACTGCTTTTTCGCCTCCTGGACTCGACAGTGGGATGAAGTGGTAATTATGCAAATAGGACGTTTGCTGTAAAAGTCATGCTTCATCAAATGGCACATTAAGTACCTGCTAAATAGCTGCAAAAACCTCTGTATTCAGTGGTTTCGTTTTAGAGATGTTTCTAGCAATTTTCCCTGGGTTGATACGTTTTCACGATGCGCGAAACAAAAACGTAATGCAATATCAGAAGGATACTTCTGTCGTGGCCGTAATAGCCATAATCAGGATCAATCTGTATAATTGTTTCTTAAAAAAATAAATAAATAATTACCCAAAAAGGGCAAGTGTCCAATTAGACAGTATGTAGAGATATTATTACCACTTAGAGTGAGTTAAATGAGTTACAACCACAAATATACATGTATAAGCATGACCTGGACCACTTCCTTGTTGCTTATAGTATCATGCAAAGATAGATATATTATAGATATACAGAAGTATCATAGATATGACATTCAGGATATTTACGAGGGGCTTGTGCTCTATAAATGCTTACATACATACATTACTGTATTATTTTAACAGGAAGATTACTTATACGTAATATTAAGTGTGCCAGTAGATTTTTTTATGCTTTGGTTTGCATTAAATTGATATAAATGTGATACATTTTTTTGTGTTTGTATTTTCACAGACCTCCATCCACCTACACCAAGGGAGATGGTAGCCCAGTGCTTAAGGTGTTGGAATCTGGACCAAAAGTTCATGGGTTCAAACCCCCCCCTCCCCCCCCCCCCCTCCCCCCCAAGCTGGCACTAGTGGGCCCTTGAGCAAGGCCTCTTAACCCTCAATTGCTCAGGTGTAAGTCGCCCTGGATAAGAGCATCTGCCAAATGTTGTAAATGTAAATGTAAATGCTGACAAGCACACAGCAACATTATGACCAGCTGCATATTGTATTGGTGTAACTGTTACCTTTGTTTTGTAATTAAATTACGTAACGCCATTACATGTAACTAGTTACTCCCCAATAAACGCTGTTTATTCCCTACTGCTCCTGATCAGATCACAACACATGACACTTTCACCTGTTTTGCCTTTTGGTTATTTCTTTAAATCATCAACTGAGATTCATTCATTCATTCATTCATCTTCTACCGCTTTATCCGATCTTCCCTCGGGTCACTGGGAGTCTGTGTCTATCTCAGGCGTCTATGGGCATTAAGGCAGGATACACCCTAGATGGAATGCCAACCCATTGCAGGGCACACACACTCACACACATTCATATTCATACACTAGGGACAATTTTCCAAGGTGCCAATCAACCTACAGTGCATGTTTTTGGACCGGGAGGACATGGGAATACACATGGCTGACATGGGAATCGAACCTGGACCCTGGCGGTTTCCTGTTTATATATTGCTTGCATTTTATTTTAATACAAATCCACACTTACATCAGTCCTCCTCCAAAAAGCCCTAACGTTATGTAATACCCGACTGAAAAGATGCTGCTTATATTTGACATTATGCTACAGATATGTTTTTCTCTTGTGTAAATAACATGTAATGCAAATGTAAATAATAATTTGTAAATTTAATGTCTTGGTAATTGTTGTAATTTTATTTGGTTAATGGTTCACCAGTAACAGAAGGAACTATTTAATGGGGAAAAACAAAGGAAAAAGGAAAAAAGTACAGCAAAAACAAAAATGAAGCCTGGCCAAAATGTTAGTGTAATGTGTGCATGACACTGCATGACACCAAAGCGCTGCCAATTAACTGATTGGAAACAAACAAGCCACCAGTCGCTCAGGCAATAGCAAACGGATTTGTTTTAGATTGCTTTTTCATTCAAATATTTTCGGTCAGTCATTTAATTCTAATTCATGCCATCCCATTGTGTTCTGTTTGTTATATGATATATATATATATATATATATATATATATATATATATATATATATATATATATATATTCGATTCGATTCCCGTCTCTCGGCCATGTGTGTGTGGAGTTTTGCATGTTCTCCCCGTGCCTCAGGAGGTTTTTCTCCGGGTTCTCCGGTTTCCTCCCGGTCCAAAAACATGCACGGTAGGTTGATTGGCACCTTGGAAAATTGTCCCTAGTGTATGAATGTGTGTGTGTGTGTGTGTGTGTGTGTGTGTGTGTGTCTGGTGTGTGTGTGTCCTGCGATGGGTTGGCATTCCATCCAGGTGTCACGGTCTCACCTCCCCCCAGCTCTGAGCTTCCACGATCGCAGTCACCCAGCTACTGATGAGCTTCAGCTGCAGCTAGTTGGAGTCATCAGCAGCTTGGCCTTTATAAGCCCGGCGTGTCCTCCACTCTGCGTCCGGGCTCGTACCGCTACGGCTGAGACACGGACAGTAAACGATTCTGGCTATTACACTGACCTATATCTCTTTCTGACTCCTATCAGGTTCCTTCCCAGATTCCCAGAGGGTCCCGAACTTCCAGGACCGGCGAACGCAACTAACCTGGTTCCTCTCCGATCCTCCTGAGCATCCCGGACTTCCACGCCCGGGACTTCCTGATCTCTGCGAGCTACCGCCCAGCCGTTCAGGGCCGTACCCCCGCTCAGGCTGCTCACGTTGAGCAGCGTCTCTTTCGTTCTCCTTATTCCCGAAAATAAATCCGTTAAGTTCATTCCGGTGTTTGTGTCTGCTTGGTTACACCAGGGTGTATTCTGCCTTAATGCCCATAGACGCCTGAGATAGGCACAGGCTCCCCGTGACCCGAGGGAAGATCGGATAAATAAATAAAGCGTTAGAAAATGAATGAATATATATATACTGTACATATATATATATAGAGCTGGGCGATATGTCATATAAATTGAATCGCCGATATTTTTATTTAAAATTTGATTGTCAATTTTACAGTGGGAAAAATGTGTCCGCAAATTTTACAGCGGGGCTTTGACTCATTGAACATCTGGAGTTATATAATGTTGTATTTCGTATTTCTCAAGTGTTATGTGTAAGTGTAAAAGTGTAATGTGGAGGCGGAGAACATTGGAAGCTCGCTGTGAGGGGGGGGAAAAAAAAAGGTGTAATCGTAAAAAATCTATATAAACCATAAACTCGTATCAATCGATAATGAAGATTAATCTCCCGGCTCTAATATATCAGTCTATCAGAAGTTTTATCTTCTACTTGAAGTGTCCTGATTTCTCACTTAAACAGAATACTGTCAATTAAGGACTTATTAAGAATACTGCTGTAGTCATAAACAGTGCCTTATGCTCATCCCAGGACATTTATTTAGAAGCATATATCTGAACACATGCATTGTTTTGATCTTCACTGCTCTACACGTGGATACTGTAATTACTTATAAGCATACTCAGGTGTTTGCTATGGTGGCCGGGAAAGGAGTCCAATTGTAAATATAATGATATCGCCAAGGAAATGATGCATTTTCAGTTTTAATGTATTCTTTTTCCTCAGACTTTTTCTTTACATCCAGACTTCTATAAAGCTTCTGTGTGGCCATGTCTCTTTGTAAACGCTTTGTATTCACAAATGCATTGCTTGTGAGTCAGATCTTTGTGTTCTGACAATTCTACTAGATTTAAACAACTCCTTACAGTCTGTAAGGTGGAAAGCAGGATAATTGCCCTGCTGATCAAATCCTTCAGAACTACACGACTGAACCACACGACAGAGGCTGAACTAATCATTAACATCCACTATATATAGCTTCCGCGCAGGTTCCTGCTGTGTTAATATGACTTTCCATACAGTTTAGACTTTGCTTGTTCTTTAGATACTGCATTCATTCTTGAAGGAACCAGTGGTTGTTCTCTTTCGCTGCTTGAAATCAAAGTGATAACGTGGTGCTTTGAGCTGGAGGTAAAATTGATCGGGTTTGAAAAGTTTTTTTGCTTTTTGTGCCTCTTAAAATGGTCTTCATAAAAGTTTACAATGAAAATTAAGGTCGAATTTATAGTATTAGAATCGTCATTCCCGCTTCAAACCTCTGGTCAAATTACAGATGTATAGCGCAGGTTAAACATAATAATAATAAGGGTAACAATGACAACAACAATAATAATAATCCTAATAATAATGTTATGTAACATTTTTATTTTATATTTTATTATGACAATTATATATGACAAAATATATGACAAATATTTTATATTATGTTAGTTTAAAAAAGTACCAAGCCTAAACAATCATATTCTTTTCTATTTATTTATTCATTTATTGTAAATATTATGAATAATATGGAAATGACATATATATATATATATATATATATATATATATATATATATATTTATATATATTTATTTTATTTATTTTTTTTTTTTTTTACATATATTTATATAGTTATTTAAGGGGGGGCACGGGGCTTTGCGATTAGGTTCACCTTACACCTGCAGGGTTAGCAAGTTCACCTTACACCTCCAGGGTTGGGGGTTGATTTCCCCGTGATTCCCCTATGTGTGTGTGTGTGTGTGTGTGTGTGTGTGTGTGTGTGTGTGTGTGCCTGCAATGGGTTGGCATTCCATACAGGGTGTGTCCTGCCTTGACGCCTGAAAGCGCCTGAGATAAACACAGGTCCCTGAGAGACAAGTTGGATTAAGCAGTAGAAGATGAATGAATGAATGAATGAATTTTTACATTATTAAATTGAAATATCACCCGGACAAATGCTCTTCAAATGTGGATGTTTTTATTAATCTGACCGCCATAACTGCCCACTTCAACATCATTTCTCTGTAATATATCAACCTTCTGTGTTACCCATATGAGGATGTGTAACACTCAAGGTCCTCTCAATATTCCGTCCTTATTCCATCTCAGGGAGTTGCCACAATCACCACCAGCCTGCTCAATAGCGATCTTTTTCCCTTCTTACTGCAAAGCTTCATCCCTTTAAAGCTGCTTTGAAACAATGTCCCGTGTTAAAAGAGCTATACAAATAATAATGAATCACACTGGAAACTCACTGTTGTATAAGAGGAATATAAACAGGACACGTTAATAGAAAATATTCATGTTCAGAGCAATAACGCTCATTGAAATTTCTCCAGCCTTCTTTTATACTCTGGCTGAATGAACATAATAGCACTTTAAGTGTAGAGTAGCTTATACTAGTCACATATAAATGACCCTCATTCAGAAATGTCAACACGTCGACATCTAGCGAATTAACGCTTTTTGTTTTTTTTTTCCTTCCTCGTTCCTATTTCATTGGCTTGAGTATAATTAAAGGTGATTCGACCTGCTCGTTGGAAATGAGCTGAGACAGAAGCACAGCATGGGACACATCAGAAAACGGGTCGGAGGTTAATGAACTAAATCTCATTCCCGCTTAGACGCACGTGTCAGTCGCAAACATTTTCCGAGCAACAAATGAAGACGCAGACAGCGAGGGAAAGCGATGGAAAAGGAGAGAAAGTGAGAGTGAGAGAGAGAGAGAGAGACTGGTAACATTTGATAAACAGTAGACATGTGAAGTACTGGAACCATTCTCATCCTCACTAAGCTGCATTTTATCTGGAGACTTCCCACTTATTTACATCAGCTGCAACCCGAGTCGATTAGACTCCTAATTACACACACAGGTATTGTTTCGACATGAGCAGCTAGACAACTCTGAACTCTCTTACCATATGGTGATGTGTAAAAGCAAGAGCTAAGAAAGGATCATAAGACAGACGGCGTATGATTAGTGCTTCCTGCTGACAAGAAATCATAATAATGCAAATATAAACAATATAAACCACAATTACCTACAGGTTTTACCTACAGTTCATTCATTAATTCATCTTCTACCGCTTTATCCGATCTTTCCCTCGGGTCACGGGGAATCTTTGTCTATCTCATGCATCTATGGGCATTAAGGCAGGATACACCCTGGATGGAATGCCAACCCATCGCAGGGCACACACACACACACTCACACGCAATCAACCTACCGTGCATGTTTTTGGACCGGGAGGAAACCGGAGAACCCGGAGAAAAACCCTCTGAAGCACGGGGAGAACATGCAAACTCCACACACACATGGCCGAGACGGGAATCGAACCCGGACCCTGGCGGTGTGAAGCGAACGTGCTAACCACTAAACCACCGTGCCTCGGTTTTACCTACAGTTATTATAAAAATACATACAACGGCTGTCAAAATGTTTTAAAAACTTTCATAAAGACACACCTTGGGGTGGGTTAGGTGTAGCTCAGTGGTTGAGGTGATCGCCATGCGGCTACTCTTGAGTCCTTGAGCAAGTCCCTGAACGCACTGTGCTCCAGGGTTTTGCTGTATAATGGCTGACCCCAAACTATATGTGTATAAAAAATAAAAGAAAAAGGGTAATAGAATTTTGCATGTAATAATGTGATTCTATTAAAGGTGTGGTTTTTATTACTGCTGTCTAACAGCTTTATCCCATCACTCCCGACTCTGTCCACTCTGTCCAAAAAAAAGAAATCATATTGTGAAGATTTTTAATGGGGCTATTTTTATTCAACTTACGAGGGCGTCTCACGTGGCTGTGGAAAGGTCAATGCTGAAATGATCTGGGAGTTTCTTCTCTAGTGGCTTTTGCTTTCATTCTCCAACATGACACAGTATAGTATATACAGTATATATGTAAACAGAGTAATGCAACATGAGCGAACAAAAGAAAAAAAATCAAATCAATATTTGGTGTGAGTGACTTTTGAAGAACTAGAAGTAGTGGAAGTGATGGCACGCCCCCCACAGAGTCCTGATCTCTACATCATGGAGTGTGTGTGGGATTTCCATGAAGAGACAGAAGGATGTGAGAACGTCTACATCCACAGAAGATCTGTGTTTACTTCTCCAAGATGGAACAACCAACCAGCCGAGTTCCTTCATAAACACTGTGTGTAAGTGTACCTAGAAGTATTACTGCTGTTTTGAAGGTAAATATTGATTTGGTTTCCATTTCTATTTTCTTCATTCACTGCATTTCGTTCATTGAATAAGTAAATAATTAACACTTATTAACACACACACACACACACACACACACACCACACACACACACACACACCACACATTAGGGGGTGGTCGTTGGAATCTTCAACATTTTCAAAAGTAACTTTGATTTAATTACATGTCTTTTCGCCGTAACCTAAATTAAATTACATATCACTGCTACAACTAGTTACTACCCCCCGTGTAGGAATATATATATATATATATATATATATATATATATATATATATATATATATATATATATATATATATATATATATATCATTCATTCATTCATCTTCTACCGCTTTATCCGATCTTTCCTCGGGTCACGGGGATCCGCCTCAGTGCCTCAGCGTCTCAGGCGTCTATGGGCATTAAGGCAGGATACACCCTGGATGGAATGCCAACCCATCGCAGGGCACACACACACACATTCACGCACACATTCATACACTAGGGACAATTTTCCAAGGTGCCAATCAACCTACCGTGCATGTTTTTGGACCGGGGGGGACCGACCGGGGGAAAACCGGAGAACCCGGGGAAAAAACCCCCTGAGGCACGGGGAGAACATGCAAACTCCACACACACATTCCCGAGACGGAGAATCGAACCCGGATCCTGGCGGTGTTAGGCGAACGTGCTAACCACTAAGCCAGCGTGCCCCTATATATATATATATATATATATATATATATATATATATATATATATATATATACAGAGCAATAGAAATTCTCTCTGTATGATCCAAGTGGCAGTGAAACAGCAAACGCCATGGAGATCATAGCTGTTACTAAACAGCCAGCAAGAGACAAACAAGGCACACTTTAGAAACAGAGTTCAGTCTCATTAGCTGAGTGTAATTTCTACCTTCGCTGTCTCTGAACACATCCCCAATCAATGATCAACCACACACACAGCTTGCCATTATTACACAGCAGGGGGGAGGGGGGTCATGAAAAAAAAAAAGTGTAATTGGCCCAGGCATGGCTGACAACCGTTCCTCTGAGTCAGATTCTTAAAACGAGTCTTGATGCAGTCTGTTGTTTTCTCAAAACAAAGAAAATGTGAGAGAAATTGATTGTAACAGCCCAGAATTTCATTAAGCAGATTATGGTCTTGGTTTTTGGTCTAATGATCTTGAGGGGAGGGGGGGGTTCTGCCCTGAATCCTGCTGAATATCTTGTGTCATTGAGTACAGAGCAGATTTTGAGATGAGCGTGTTATTTATGTGACCTTCACTGCACCAAAAAAAAAAAAACATTTCAATTTGCATAATAAATCGTAATTATGCGAGAGTTTTAGGCAGGATTAAACTGCTTAAACTGTGCCTGAAAGTGTGTGGCTTATTAGGAAGCATCCAGTACTTGAAGTCAGAGGTTCAGATTCAGGGATTATTACAGACAGTGTTATTGGAGGTAACTCTTGTAATCACAATCAGAATATCCCACGTTGTTGGAAACCAGGCCGAGATACAAAGCAAACAGAGGCAAAAGGAATAGAAGAGCAGAATAGAAGAGCCTTTATTTGTCACATATACAGTACAAAAGAGTGAAATTCTTTCTTCACATATCCCAGCTGGGGTCAGAACGCAGGGTCAGCCATGATACAGCACCCCTGGAGCACAGAGGGGCAAGGGCCTTGCTCAAGGACCCAGAGGTGGCAGCTTGGCAATACTGGGTCTCGAACCCCCCAACCTTCAGATCAGTAGTCTGCAGAGCTACACAAGCAAATCACAACACAGGTGGGTATTAATAATAATAACAATAACAACAATAATAATATTAATAATAATCAAGGCATTGCAAACCAAACATTTAATTGCAGGACAAGGTTAAATTAAAGCAGTCATAATTGCGATATGATTTGATTTGGATAATTACGAACCAATCTTCGACTGGTCGGATTAAAAGGACAAAGGGGTGGGATGTGGCGCCTGCCCCTGCCATACCCACTCAGCTAACACCTCCCTGGTTCATCCTGCCACATCTGGATAGAGACCACTCTTTGATCCAAAGATCCAAATGAAGTTATTGAGCAAATCAAGTACTATGAAGATCGATCTAGGCTGTAGGCTCTAGGCTCATCATGTGAGTTTTTCCTTGTCAGAGCCGCCGATGTCTCACTCACTAGGGATAAACTTTTAAGGCAGGTATAGGCACTCGTTTACACAACTTTATCCATCCAAAGTCCATTGTTAAAAGTGCTCGACACTCCCGTCTAGTGGTTTGGTCTCAGTGGTCCACTGGATTTGTCTTCCTCCTGTCTGCAGAGCCCTGAGGCACCACAAAGACTCCCTCTTGAAATAACACAATAAATACAATGAGTGCTAATTCGCCACTGGGATTCAGCTTTTAATCGCAGAAATCAGCAGAGTGGAGTTCTACCATTCTTGAGTAAAATCGTTTTTTCTACACACCGCTCGCACGCACCGGGCAATTAAGGCGCCCGACGCATTATTCCCTTCTCTCTGCGACGGCTGAAGCCGACCTGCTCGCTTCACTTCTATTCATTTGTGAAGCGTTGCATGCTGAGAGGCAGCCGAGCCAAAATGATCAGCCGCAGCATGAGACACTTTGTTAAAAAGGAAGCTTCCCGCAACGGGGAGTGTCTCCTCGACAAAAAAAAAAGAAGAAGAAGAAATGAATGAATGGAAAAAAAAACAAAAAAAAGTAAAGTTGCCGAAGAAGAGCAGCTTGAAAATCAGTAATAAGACAAGCATCAATGGCAGCGCAAGAGTCCAGCTGGCATTTGGGTTGCTGTTGTCAAGTTGGCACTAGAAACACACAACCTATTAGCTATAACTATCAATAATAATAATTACAAATAATAATTCATATTAATAATATATTTATTAAGGGGACATGGTGGCTTAGTGGTTAGCATGTTCACCTCACACCTCCTGGGTTGGGAGTTTGATTCCCGCCTCCGCCATGAGTGTTTGTGTGTGTGCGTGTGGAGTTTGCATGCTCTCCCCGTGCTTCAGGGGGTTTTCCTCCGGGTTGTCCGGTTTCCCCCTGGGTCCAACAAACATGCTCGGTAGGTGTTCCTAGTGTGTGAATATGAATGAGAGTGGGTTAGCATTCCATACAGGGTGTGTCCTGCCTTGATGCCCTGAATGAATGAATGTAGTTATTCACAAATGATTATAATTTGTCTGTATATTGAAATTACACCTTTTCTGTCTATTCTGTATATACAGGAGGTTTTATATGGAGTTACTAAAGAAAATCTTCTGTGACTCAAAAAAATGTAGTAGCCTTGTACATCTTTTGTATCTGGCTCACACACACACACACACACACACACAAACATAAAAACACTGTCCGACTAATGCTTCAGTTATTGCTGCCATGCTGCGGTTCTGTATTCTTTTGTATTATGGCTGAGGCTCATAAATCCAGACAGTTTAATTGTTGATTAGACTTCTGACATTCTGCCTCCGATAATGCCTCACACACACACACACACACACACTTTTCAGAAAGTAATAGCCACCAGGAACAATCACTCACAAATCACAAATGAAAGCCATGTCTAAAGCAACATGCAGTAATATTATTGTATATCATTCATTCATTCATTCATTCATCTTCTACCACTATATCCGATCTTCCCTCGGGTCACAGGGAGCCTATCTCAGGCGTCTATGGGCATTAAGGCAGGATACACCCTGTATGGAATGCCAACCCATCGCAGGGAACACACACACTCACACACACACATTCATACACTAGGGACAATTTTCCAAGGTGTCAATCAACCTACCGTGCATGTGTTTTGGACCTGGAGGAAACCGGAGAACCCGGAGTAAAACCCCCTGAGGCAAGGGGAGAACATGCAAACTACACACACACACATGGCGGAGACGGAAATTCGAACCCCGACCCTGGCGGTGTGAGGCGAACGTGCTAAACACTAAGCCACGCTGCCCCCTATTGTATATAATCAGAGACATAAAAATTTCTCTGGCACATTATGAATCGAGTGACCAGACAAGTCACAACTCAAAAACATGTTTTTTTTTTTGTTTTAAGTGAGTCATTTTCCTCAAGTTATTCCTTATGCAGACAGAATGAGCTTTTATTCTCCCAACGAATGCAATACGACCGTCTGCTACATTTTGTGTGATGTCTCGGACATGAGGAACAATAGATTTTTAATATAATGGAGATTTTTCTTGCTCATCTCAATAACCGCATGGAAACAGTAAAACTCCATTAAGCCCCGGTGGATGAGGATTCATTTGCCGGAGGTTCTATTTACACAATCCCACAGCACAATCTCAAAGGTGGGAAGAGTCAAAGGCAGGACGACGAATCAGAAAACAAAACGAACAAGCAACGGAAAGGGGAAGAGTCAGTCGGAGTAAACACAGATCAGAATTTACACAAATACCCACAGTGAATTTTCATCCTCTAAATCCAGGAAGTAATGCGGATGTGGTATTCTGGAGCTCCCATGTGGATACCCTATATATTTGCACATCAAAAAATAGATATATTTTCCAAATTCGCATATTCTACTGCTAATTCAATACTGGAAAATGTGAAGTTGTAGCTGATGTCACGGTTTCCCTCTCTCTCCTCCCCCTCTCTCTCTCTGTCTGACTCTGTCTCTGTCTCTCTCTGCCTCACTCATCTCCTGGCTCCGCCCCGCTCGTTACACACACACACACACACACACACACACACACACACACTCTCTCTCTCTCTCTTCCTCTTCTCGCTGTCCCCTGCTCGTTCCACACACACACACGCACGCACGCACGCACGCACTCAATCAATCACTCTACTCAGATCAGGTGTTCCTTATCCCAGCTCCTTCTCCATCTCCCTTTAAATAGCCCGGCTCTCCCTTCTTTCCCGGTCCGGGCTCGTGACTCTTGTGTAGTGTCGCGGACCCGCTCCAGGTCGTTTCTATATATATATATATATATTGCCTAACCTGTTGTCTATTCCTGTGTCCAGTTCCCGTTTCGCTCGGCTCCAGAATCCGGACTTCCAAGTCCGCTCCTGAACTTCGGTCCTCCAGAGACCACGGCGCGCAAGGCTCTCAAGCCTGTCTGGCCGCTCCTTAGAGCGGCGTCTCTTTTGTTGTTTTGCTTTGGACTATTACAATAAATCCTTTGTGTTTTTGGAATTACCGTTTCCCCGTGTGTCTGTGCAGCGCACCACCCACCGTTACACTAATACAATTATATATTAGATAATTGTATTATTAAGACTGTAAAATATTGCATTCCGATTAATTGTAACATTGTCATGAGTTAACTCGTAATAATTGCGATTTAGATTTTCTATCTGTTCTAAATGTACCTTAAATTAACATCCACGGACAAATAAAATTTCTTTCATGCAAATGTATGCTTATTATTAATGAAAGTGCTATTTTTATTTAAAAAAAAATTCAAACAGAAATGAACGCTGCATTAATAGCGGATGAATCAAATGAGTGCAGTTCAATTGAACTTGTGTTAACGCGTAATTTATGCAGCCCTAATTATTATATTTGGAATCATATATCCAGATTTCTGTAAAGCTGATTTGTGAAAAATAATATCTGGATTTTAAATCAAATAGATATAGGAGACCTTTACTGGCATAGAGCAATAGTTATTAATAGTCTTAAATGATTCTGGGGCCAACAATCTCATGCACATTCTTTTGTAGGACACCAGTGCCATTGTCATAAAAGGAATAATCATTATAACATAGTTCTGTCAGGATCTCCCGAGCGGGCTGTGCAAACTTTCGCGGCACGCACTTCAGGTTTCACGGTGCGAACTTCCGGTTTGGCGGCCATCTTGCCGGTTTTCCCGCCGGGCTCCTTATTTAAGGAGCTCGGAGACAATGACTGATGCCGGATTATTATACTGGATTTCTGCCCCTGAGATCTCTCTAGCCATCGCCTGTTCCTGCTTTCAGCTCCTGACCTGACCTTCCCTGGATTATGGCTTGACCTTGTTTTGGACCTCGGTTTGTATTATTGTCTTCCCCTTGTTTCCCTCTTTCCTGTTTTTGGATTTTTGAACTGTTTTTGTGTTTGGTTTTGCCTAGCCCTCATTAAAGACTATTTATTTTTAACCCTGGCTCGCACCTCTGCATTTGGGTCCTTATTACCTGCTCTTGCTGACAAGTTCCCAATCGCATCATAACAAATAGAATGATAAATACCTGAAAAAGTCACCTGAGAAATTGGTCATTTTAGCCAACTTTGGAGCTCTAATCCTGGTCATTATGTTTCAGTAGAATGCTCATGGACCATTGCAACAAGAACTAGTTAAAAGCTTAATTTACAGTTAATGCACAACTGTAATATAAATACTCTTGTTTTATTAACCCTTGTGCCATTTCAATAACAACATACTTAAAGTAAATCGTTGTTATTATGCAGTGTTACTTATTTATTATTCGGCTTGATCAAATCCCTTGGAGCAAAAAAAAATAAATAAAATGTCAGAACATTTGCTAATTTTACACAGCCAAGAATATCACCCTTTTTTTTTTTTTTTTTACTCCCTGGCAGCTCACCGTCAACCCCAAAGGATGTGACAGCAAGTGAGCCTGCAAAACCTGTGAAATACACACCTTACTGCATCTACTGTCAGGTCTACGCAACAAGAATGGCAGGAAAAAAGACACAGGGTGATTAGATCCCCACAAATAAAGAGAAAAAGTAAGAAACAGGCAGACAGACGCATGAGAGAGAGAGAGAGAGAGAGACGGTGAGAGAGAGTGAGGCAGTAAGATAACAGAGGCCCGAAGAGTACTAAAACAATTAACATAATAGACCTGTCACACACTCTGCCGAAGCAGTTCTCATTGAACTAAAGGATTATTAACAAGCAGTTTAGGGGAGAAAAATGACCCACTTTTACGACGAGAAACCCTCCAGATGTTAAATCATCTCTTGTGCATAAGTAAAAGTGGTAATTGTCAATTAGAGACGACAGGTAAACAAATGAATTTTCACTGTACTGCACCAAGGAGGGCTGTAAATAAAACGGCAATTTGGAATAAAAGTCAGTTAAAGCAGAAGAGATCAGTACGTACCCACAGTGTTAGCAGATTTAATATTGGAATTTAAAATAGCGGATTTAATAGAGGATTTAAAATACATGGTAAATTAATATTAATTTACCATGTATTTTAATACATGGTAAAATGGACCATTTTACCACGTATTAAAATGATCCACTTTACATAGGTGCACTCTTGTACTGTAAATAGATTTTTCTATGTCCATATTACCATATCAAATATTTGTGTCTAATAATATTTATTTTTTAATTTATTAATTAATAATAATTTTATTAAATAATTGAATGCCGATAATAATTTTTTTAGAATAATCATTTATCACAATAATTAAAAAGTGGTTATGGGCAGTTTAGTCTGGCTTGTAGCTATAGTATGTTAATCCATGCGCCACCTGGTGGATATTCTGCCAAACATATTCGATGCATTTAATTTCAATGGAATCTCGTGGCACTTTACAGCAAGTCACGAGGAAGAAACGTGCATTTTGTCACAATGTTGACATCTGTAATGTCTTTCTGAAATCCCGATGTCCCCCACAAAGATAGGAATACGCTGTATGTCCTGGATCAATGAAAAAAAACAGATTTTGTTCATGACCTTCCATTGGCCCCTTTTATGTGAATAAATTTAACCTTCATTACTTTAACAAACCACAATCAGTCGTTTGTTGGATTAAGGTTGTGTGCAACTTACACATGAGTTTCATTTTGCATTATGACAAAAATAAACATGAGCGCATGAGACCGGAGCAATCGGATTTAGTTCGGGATCTCTACGGCATAATTCAACATTTGGGATCCCGTTGTGCAAAATTAAGCTGCAGAATAATCCAAGCTCCATATTTCTGTTCTGTTGTAAACAAATGAGCATCAGTCACTCGATGGATATAGACAAATTGTACAGGTGAACCTCAATAAAATGAAGTTCATTGTCTACCTGAAGTGCAAATAGTGTAGCAGCATAGGGCAAAAGGACAAGTGCAGGTAAATACGTAAATATATGTACAGCAAATAAGTATAAAGGCTATGGCAGTGAAAAATGTGCAGAAGCAAATATAGATATACACCCAGCAAGTGCATACACATCCTCTTCCTACATTTACATATTAATAATCTACTGATAGCTCTAGTAACTGTAAATGGATAAAAAATTACCATTTGATGGACTATATTATATATATATATATATATATATATATATATATATATATATATATATATATATATATATATATATATATACACATATATTAAAACGCAAATTCACTTTAAGTGCAGTGTGCATTACTATATGAGTGATTTGCTCCTTCACTCTGCGTTGTGCTGGCAAATAGACAAAGACAAAAGACATACACAAAAAATAAAAACAAACAACAAAGAACAAAAGCAACAAATGAATAAAGAAACTTCAATTACACCTGCTAGCTGTGCATTCACAACAGGTATGATCTCCTCACTATATTAGAGTATATTACCATATAGAACCTTACAGAAGCGCATCGCATTCCCAAATCCGTATTACGGATCCCTATGGGCATTAAGGCAGGATACACCCTGGATGGAATGCCAACCCATCGCAGGACACACACACACACACTCACACACACACACACACACACATTCATTCATACACTAGGGACAATTTTCCAAGGTGCCAATCAACCTACAGTGCATGTTTTTGGACCGGGGGGAAACCGGAGAACCCTGGAGAAAAAAACCCCCTTGAGGCACGGGGAGAACATGCAAACTACACACACACACACACATGGCCGAGACGGGAATCAAACCCCGACCCTGGAGGTGTGAGGCAAACGTGCTAACCACTAAGCCACCGTGCCCCTTATATATATATATATATATATATATATATATATATATATATATATATATATATATATATATATATAAATTGCTGGTTAATCATCAACAGCCTATTCATCATTGCAGTTTCAGACTCGGAAGTGTAGTTATTCAGTTTGGCCTCAGCCAGACACTCCTCTGTGACTCCTCTGTTTACTGAATATCTTAGCAAGAAATCACAAACCAGCAGTCCCAGATGATTTATTAAAAGTAGGCACATTCTTACCCACTGTTATAACACTGCAACACAAATAACCCTTCATGTCGTAATATAATCAGGAGGCGGGTGATGAAGTGCTGCATGCGTTTCAGCGATTTTACTCTGGCAGAATGATGGAGCGCTCATAACGAGAGACGAGAGGGAGGTGCCGAAGAGTTCAGGAGCCGCCCAGTGGGATGTCGCGAGCTTCCGTACCCCACTGACATGGCTGACCCGGCTTCGTCACACTTGCAATTTATACTCTATTAGTATAAAATAGAGTAATTAAAAAGCAGTTGTATTAAAACCAAGACTTTTGTTTAAGTACGTGTTTATAGTCATTAGATTTTCTTAGATCTTATTCTACAGTGTATTAACAATATGTATACGCAGTGTTTGGGAGTAACTAGTTACATGTAATGGAGTTACGTGAATAAAAGTAAACAGTAAAAATAAAAGTAACAGTAAATCGCTACAGTTACGGAGAAAAAAACTAAATGAAAGTGATCAAAAAGTAATCAAATGTAATCAGTTACTTTACAATTATACAGTACTTGAAAAGTTAAGTACTTTATTACATTATGTCATTTGTAATCTATAATCTATTGCATTTCCAAAGCAACCTTCCCAACACTGTATATACGCTATACACTGTATATTGTACTGCACAGGCAAAAGTATTGGGACACCAGTCACACGAGGTTCCTCCTCATGTTTGTCATTCCCATGAAGTTGGAGGCACACAATTGTATATTATATCTTTGTATGCGCTGAATTTTCCTCTCACTCGAACTATGGGAATTAAACCTGTTTCAGCCAAAGAGCTGCATCTGTACTAAACATAACTTATAATAGAGGATCTTGGATGGTCTGCTATAGAGCTCTGACCTCAACCCTACTAAACACCTTAAAGATAAACTGGACGAACAGTAGACCTCCTCACCTACATCAGTACCTGACATTCATTAACAGCCATCCCATAATCTAGTGAAGAGTTTAAGAGAATATGAATCTTAGGGTCATATAGTGTCTATTAAACGGTGTCGTGTAACAAAGTACAAATACTTCATTACCTTACTTAAGTACTTAAGTCTGCCAAATGCTGTCAATGCTGTAAAATGTTCTTCTCTGTAAATTTTCACGCAATTCTGTACTTTCTACTCCTTACATTTTAAGAATAGCCCTCGTTACTTCTATTTCATTTGGCTCGTTTTCATTCAGTGTTTAAAAATGTAAAAAAAACCCTATGTTACATTCGGATAGAGTGAATGTGATTGTGATTGGATGAGATATAAACATATACCCTTCCGACACCCTATTGGTTTGTACGTGATCCATCCCACCTGTACACGACAACCAATCACGGCACACTCCAGCAAGGACATAACTAGTGTTAGGGGTAAAAAAAGATTGTTTCTTAAAAGTGAGTGTTTCTCCACTACTGGCTCGTTTATCAAATGGGTGTCTTCTCTTCGTCCTCCGCAAACGAAGCTACAGTAGGGAATTCTGTAGAGAGACGTTTGAATAAATTAGCGATCACGATTGGCGCCACATAAGCTTTTGTCCTTAATGGCATTTTTTGGCGCCACATAAGCTTTTGTCCTTAATGGCATTTTTATTCCTTATATTACTTTTACTTTCATACTTTAAGTCGTTTTTTGAAACCAGGACTTTTACACTTTTACTTGAGTAAAAAGCATGAGCTGATACTTAGTCTTTTTTAAAACCCTAGTATGTTTATGTCTCCCTGAGTAATGAATGTGAAAACTTTTGACCCCGGTGCTGTCAGGCCATTTGTTGTAAATAAGTTAATAAAGGCAGATTTATTTTCAGTATATGACAATCAGCAGGACCATCTCTGGGAATTAAAACCGTGCAGCACTCATTACTAGAGTCGAGTTTTCAAATATGCAGGATTTGTGTAGATTAGTGTGTGTGTGTGTGTGTGTGTGTGTGTGTGTGTGTGTGTGTGTGTGTGTGTGTGTGTGTGTTCCAGCCTGTCTGCCTCTGTTCTGTTTGTCAACAGGGTTTAGCTTTGCTGAGTTGCCGTCAGGAGGTTTTCCAGGTAAAGTGTCAAATCCCCCATCGTACACCGGCAGCAGCTTCACACTGTGTTCACACACTGCCAAAGAGATTAGGCAATGGATTTTGCCACCGGGTGTTCTGAGAGTTGATGTCTACAGCATCCAAACATGATAAACATTCTTTTTTTGGGGGGGGTGCAGTAATATATACACCTCTGAGTATATAAAGCACTGTGTTTTTATCAGAATGAAATGGGCAGGAACACCATATATAACTTATAAAAACTTGATGTAAATAGATCGGCAGGATGAAAGTTATAAAGCATAAAACCTGCTTCAGCGGGACAGTCGGAAGGCATGGGTATATTTTTTGGTAAAAGATCATTAGTATAGATATTGAGTAATAAAAGGTAGTTATTGGCTGAACTAATAATAAGAATACGCAGAATAACAAATCATTATATATTAAATGATGCGGAATCTCTAATCATTATTAGCGAATCATTTTATTTGTAGCATTTCGAATATCTTTCCATTGGCGAAAAAAAAATGATTGTATATATAATTATTAGCAGTGTTGGGGAGTAACTAGTCACATGTTATGTAATTTAATTACAAAATAAATGTAACAGTAATTCGAAAAAATGTCTGACTAAATTACATTTACTTATGAAAATGTTAAAGATTGAAAATCGAGTTACATCTGAACAATTTCTTTCAAAACCCAGGATATGTCGAATGTGAATAATAATAATAATAATTCTTATTATCGTTAATATTATTATTATTATGATCTCTCGGGGATTATTAAGGTTTGATGGTTGATTCCCCTCAACCATCAAACCCTCAACCCAGTGTGTACCCGCCTGTGCAAAGATTTCTAAAACAGTATTATTTTTTTGTTTATGAACTATAAAATTATAAATGTTTGGAAATTATTTAGTTGTAGAAAGTAGAAATGTGAATGGAATCAGTTAAAATGATCAGTTAAATTGCACGTATAAAGTATTTACTTTTTTACTTTACTTTTACTTTACTTTTTAAATGTATTTATTACCTGTGTTGGGAAGGTTACTTTGGAAATGCAATAGATTACAGATTACAAATGATCCTATACAAATAATTAGTGTAACTTTTCAATTACTTGAAGAAAAGCGAAGATTATATTTGATTATTTTTTGATTACTTTCATTTGTCCACTAGGTGGCACTTCAAGTTAACATTCCATGGAAAAAACAGTTTAAAAGGAAATCGGTTCAATATTTCTAAATGAAACGGCAGCAGATTGTCATAATTCAAATCAAAATCGCGTTTCAGTTGAAAATCATGCCGTCGTCTAAAGCGCTGATTTTACATGAAATTGTTCAGATGTAACCCTATTTGTTACCTTTACCATTTTCATAAGTAGCAATAATTTAATGACGCTTTTCACAGTAACTGTAACGAATTACGGGTTACATTTATTTTGTAATTAAATCACGTAAGGACATTACATGTAACTAGTTACTCCCCAACACTGTGTATTACATTTTCAATGGGAACATATGTAACCTGTAACCAATTACATTCCCAAAGTAACCTTCCCGACACAGATTATCAGTAGATATATTAGTGCTATACATATATCTGTAACGGTCGGGGTGCGCTGCACAGAGACACTGAGATTCTGGATTCAAAACAAAGGGTTTATTTAAATAATAACAGAAGAGACGCCGCTCAAAGGAACGGCCAGACAGGCTAGGGAGCCTTGCGCGCTGCGCGCCGTGGAAACCGGGGTACCGGAGAGCTGGAGCGGGCTTGGAAGTCCGGGTATCAGGAAACGGACTGGAAACGGGAACCAGACTGCAAAGGGACAAAGGGTTAACCATATGAGCATATAGCGGGTCCGCGACACTACGTATAGGTTACGAGCCCGGACGAGGAATGTAGGGAGAGCCGGGCTATATAAAGGGAGATGGAGAGGGGGCTAGGATATGGAACACCTGAGGCTGATTAGTGTGTGTGTGTGTGTGTGTGTGTGTGTGTGTGGCGAAAGAGCAGGGAAGAGCGAGGAGAGAACAGGTGAGGCTGATTTGCGTGTTTGTGTGTGTGTGTGTGTGTGTGTGTGTGTGTGTGTGTGTGTGTGTGTGTGTGTGTGTGTGTGTGTGGAAAAGCACAGGGAGGAGAGAGAGAGAGAGCACCGTGACAATATCTCAATATATAGATTGATTTCTCCTCTTTCCTCGAGCTTGTCGTCAGCACCACTGCCACCACAGAATATATTTATTATACAGAGACACATAGAATATACATTAACATGGCAGAGATAGAGCTGCATATACCTGGAGACAGATTTATTCAGTACGTTATTTTTATATTATTTATTTTATTATTATCTGTATCTTATCAAATTGCATAGCAATCATAATCGTTAAATCAAATTGAATCGCATATGTATCGCATGTGTGTAGGTATGTGTATAGGTATGTATGAAAGTATGTAGTAATAAAATGACATCAGGCTATAAAAGTCCTGTTTGCCATAAAAAAAAAACAAAAACACGAGTAAGGTTTTAAGATGGTTTAAGAGAGTAGAAGACCACGCAGTACAAGTCTCCCAGTGTTCCATTATATTTCTGAGTGCACTCTGACTAGCTAAAAAAACAAAAGCATATTGAAAAGGCAGACCCAAAAGCATATAAAAAAAAAAACAAAAACAAACTCGAGTAAGGTTTTAAGATGTGCTGTTGAAAAGGTTATATGGTCACTCTGGACTAGAAGACCACGCAGCTAATAGGACAGATGGTCTCCCAGATGGAGGTTCCATTACATTCATACAGCAGCAGTAAAGATGTTTATGACACCTCATTGAGAAACAGATTTTTTCATTGTCCTTGAAAGAGATCTGTCCAAGCTGAGCTTTGTGGCTTGGAGAATATCGATGTAAACTATGATGGTAAAATTAGTACTTATATAGCCTCTTTCGAACCAGAGTGCAGGTTGGACAGCTGTTTGATATCTTTATTGTTTCTATAGCAACGGCTTTCCCCGGGCACGTCTATGGTCGACTCTTTACTTAAAAAATGGACACACCCAATATTATTAAAAATAAAAATATAAAAATGCAATATTATTAATATATATATATATTATTAATATATATATATATATATGGGTATATTATATATATATATATGGGTTATTCATTCATTCATTCATCTTCTACCAAACTTCTTCTACCGCTTTAGAAAAATATCCGATCTTCCCTTCGGGTCACGGGGAGTCTGTGCCTATCTCAGGCGTCTATGGGCATTAAGGCAGGATACACCCTGGATGGAATGCCAACCCATATATATGGATTATATATATATATATATATATCTGGGGTTGGGAATCGAAAATCGAATTCCAATTCTGGAATGGGATACTTATGATTTAGAATCGGATACTCGTTCTAAAATGAATACATTCGATTCCTGAGTGCATTTCTTTTTCACCTGGGAATCTGCCGGGACCTTATGTGGTAATCTAAACATCAATTTACAAGATGGACCTGTTGGGATCCTCCGGTCTCGAAGGCAAAAACTTCCGGATTCGGGATGCGCACTTGAGGGCTCGCTGAGCGCTCTTCGAACTTGGCGGCGTTTCCCGCCGAGTATTTAAGGGCTTCGGGTATTGATCCTCCTCTGCTTCTCATGTCTGTGGGATTTTTTTGCTTTCTGGTTGACTCGGATTATTATTCTAATTAAAGCCCTTTTGGTTTTGCACCTTGATGTAATAAACAGTGTTGGGGAGTAAATAGTTGCGTTAATTAATTTAATTACAAAATAAAAGTAACAGTAGATCATTACAGTTACTGTAAAAAATGTGTAATTAAATTACAGTTACTTATAGAAATGTTAAAGATTACAAATCGGGTTACATCAGAACAATTTCATGTAAAATCAATGCTTTAGACGACGGCATGACTTTCATCTGAAATGTGATTTTGATTTGAATGAGGACAATCTGCTGCAGTTTCATTTCGAAAAAATAGAACCGATTTTTTTTCGAGGATTTGAAAAGTTTTACTGAGAATGTTAACTTAAAACGCCACCTAGTGGACAAATGAAAGTAATCAAGTTGCTTTACTTTTATAAAGTCATTGAAAATGACTTATTACATTTTGAATAGTGTCATTTGTAATCTGTAATCTAGTACATTTCCAAAGGAACCTTCCCAACACTGACAATAAACTGTCGCTAGCAAGGTGTCACATGACTAAGCATCTGCAGTTGCTTCACCATTTGGAAATTCGATAATCAATAAAAATCTAAATGATACACAATTTTTGACAAAGGAAAGTGCTCAGGAGTGAAGGCATTATCAAGCTCTATCACATATCCCTGGAAAAGTCAGGTGTCCTACTTCTACTGTCCATATAGTCTCTGTTGTCCTTTAATTCATCAACATATTAATTTATGCATTTCTGTAGTAAAAGGCGAAAACACTTTTGGACATGCTGTTACCGGGGCCTAATCTAATTCAGTGTGGCCACACCGCCCGCTGTGTGTTATTCCTTACTTAATGAATGTTCGTTTTAATTAAATACACTCTGACCTCTCATATTAAGTGAAATAATTTCCCCCAGGAGTTTCTTCTGCTCTTAATTCTGAGTTGGTATAATGCAAAGAGGCTTGGTGCTTTAGAAGAAGACAAGACCCCTTAAACTGAGGTAATAGAAGCCAGTCAAATTGAAGACAAACCTACAGTAGCAGCCATTTACTCCTTACTCCTTGTCTATGGATATATATATATATATATATATATATATATATATATATATATATATATATATATATATATATATATATATATATAACATGGCACCTTGGAAAATTGTCCCTAGTGTATGAATGTGTGTGTGATTGTGTGAGTGTGTGTGTGTGTGTGTGCCCTGCGATGGGTTGGCATTCCATCCAGGGTGTATCCTGTCCTTAATGCCCATACACGCCTGAGATGGGCACAGACTCCTGGGTAGCGCTAGGATTTGAACCTGCGACCTTCCAGTCCATGCCTTAACCACTGAGCTACCATCTCCCCACTAGCTAGCAATGTAATAAATGTAACAAATACTGTACATATCCATCCATATATATATATATATATATATATATATATATATATATATATATATATATATATATATATATAGTTAGAAATTATGAATATCTGTCCATGTTTCTAATTATCAAATTTGGATTTAATGCACGAAAGTGACGCTTCATTATGGAAAATCTGGCCTCAAATCGCACCTCCAGATTAGAAATCTAATTGTTAGTCAGTCACAGGTTGTTGGGCGTCCATGTGCAATAATAACTACGATAAACCTAATGATGCCGTGCGCTGTTATTCCTGCCATCAACAAAACAATTATCATACAAAAATGAGAACGGGGGGCCGACGCCTGGCTCGGCGAGGAGATCTTCAAAATCAGGTAGTTGATTAAATGTAATTCAGAGACAAGCTGAGTGGAACCAAAGCCTTGTTTATGAGGCACAAATCTGTTCATCTATTTGTGCCAGTGGGGAAATGCAGTCAGGCGATCATGCGGCGAGGAGTGTGGGCAGCTCCGAAACGTCGCGCAGATGCCAGAAAGGCCTGGAACAATGCAGCTGTGTCTGAAATGGCTAGTGTCCCTTCGGAGAGCTTCTCGCTGTGGAGTCTGTCTCAAAATAATCCCGCTCGCATCAGAGCAGCCAGGGGAAGAGGACGAGGAGCGATGAGGCAATGGAACACGTCTGGAGGAACTTACTCTAGTTCTGTGGCTCTGTTATATATATGGTATTACACCACTTATCCAGAGAGGACCTCCAAATGAGAAGTTGAGGGTTAGGGGCCTTGCTTAAAGGCCCAGTTGTGGTCGCTGGGTGGTGATAGGATTTGAACCTGCGACCTTCCAGTCCATGCCTTAACCACTGAGCTACCATCTCCCCACTAGCTAGCAATGTAATAAATGTAACAAATACTGTACATATCCAAATAAAATAATATTAAGGGTTTATACTATGCTTATTTATTGGATTGGCAGTTTCTATTGTCCCAAGGCAGTTTTTACATATGTTCCATATAAAATTAGATGACAATGACAAGGAAAAAAACTCCCTGAGACATTAAAGCGGACATTACTTTAACCCCTCACTCTTGTGGAGAAATCCTGAGAGTAATAATCATTACAAAGTCCCGCCCGAAGCAGATTTTTTATTGTTATAGCAGGTTCCAATCAACAATATCCAGGTATATTCATTCATTCATTCATTCATCTTCAACAATATCCAGGTGTATTTGTTCATTCATTCATTCATCTTCTACTGCTTTATCCGATCTTCCCTCGGGTCACGGGGAAGTCTGTGCCTATCTCAGGCGTCTATGGGCATTAAGGCAGGATACACCCTGGATGAAATGCCAACCCATCGCAGGGCACATACACTCACACATTCACACACACACACTTACACACTAGGGACAATTTTCCAAGGTGCCAATTAACCTACCGTGTATGTTTTTGGACCGGTGAGGAAACCAGAGAACCCGGAGAAAAACCCCCTGAGGCCCCTCAGGTGTATTCATTACAGAATAAAAGAAAAAGCTGATTTTTGTGGGGCACTTTTTGGACTGTGCAAATCTTAAGAGTATCCCTGTGCTATCATCTACAAGAGCATAAGGTGCGACACAAGAGCGGAAGTCCGATGCAAAATGTGTTCCGATTAATCGGGCGGGTCCAGATGGTAAGAGGAGAGAGCGATGCAGAAGCTCGTTGGCCCCGGCATCACAGCAGGCAGGGGTGCATGCATTCATACACCTTCTTAGTCCTTACTATAGTCCTTCATCCTGTCATTGCACACCAGTGAGTTGAGCATTTCAGTGAAAACACACATTCCTCCAAAACCTAGTGGAATGTGCACCACCAGGGCAGGTCTGTGAGGTTTCCAGAGAGAAAACATGCTGTAACTATTAATAAAGAAACCATACTGGATGCATGCTGTGTGTTCTCCCTAAGGACACTGCTGTACTCGCTCTGATCCTTATACAAGCAAATACACAAGAACCATATCGAATATCCAGCACAAACTCCTGGAGGAGAAATGCTGTCCGTGGTGCATGATTTTTTTGCTATTGCATTATTAAAGCGATGTTTGCCGTGCGAAATCAGTATCCATTTAAGAAATCGCTTATTGAGTCGCCATCTGTGATAGATTAATGACGATTGTTTGTTGTTGTTTTTTTTTGAGAGAAGATTGTAGATGGCTATGTAATTATGTTAATATCATGTAGATGGAATCATATTCCTTTAACAATAAATATGTTGTAGTGAGTTGTTCAGTGCTGGAAAAAAGCTATTGAAATGGCCTTTCGTCATTACCGGGACTATTGCTTTCTTGTGGTGTCAGTATTATTAGATTAGCTATTGCCTCTGGCACAGACATGGCAAGTGAAACCCAATACAGAGAGAGATCCAGTTTGGAGAAAATTACAAATAGAGGATATAATGTATCATTCAAGCGAACCAAATAGTCCCCAGTCTAATAAAAGTTTAAAACCCAGCTTTACCATGGCAAAGGTCTGCCTTGACCTCTTTTGACCTTGAGCGTTGATAAGCCTGGTTGGATAATTGCATTTATGAAGGTGCTTACATTATAGATAAGATTAGATTCGTTTCCGCTTTACTTCAGAATAAAAGTACAGGACTAACAAAATGCCATTCTAACCAGAAGTATAAATAGCAATGCACTATATATATATATATATATATATACTATATATATATATATATATATATATATATATATATATATATATATATATCGATATATCGAAAAGCTTGTATGCTGAAACAAATTTCCCCATAAGAAATCATGTAAATTCAGATAATCCGTTCCAGACGAGCAAAAACAATCCTTTTAAAATGATAATACAACTATTATGCACTAATATTATTTAATAACAGAATTTTTAAATTGTGCAACAATCTTTATTGGGTATTTACCTGAGAAGAGTGGATAATGGTTGTGCCAGTGGGTCACGAGCAGAGGGCGGAGTCAGACGGAACGAGCAACAAGATACACCTGCACCTGATGAGAGTAATCAGCAAGCTCAAGAGCCATCAGCCTCAGGGAGAGAGAGACACCAAATGGAGAGCGGAGAGGATGGCTGCTGAAAGGGGACGAGAACAGCAGGAGACAGGAAACAGAAGTGTCGGTAGGTGAGGGCAGTCGGCCGGCCGGTGACGAAACAGCATGAGGAAAGTATCCTGAGCAGAGCCAAGGGAAGCAACTTAAAATTGAAATTTGAAAGTAAACACCTTACTGCTCAGTGACGTGTTGTTGACCTGTTTGCTCCCGTTAATTCGTCCCGCTCCCACCTGCAATATGTACATTTTATCCCAGTCCCAGGTCTGTTCATGTATGAATATGTTATTTTCTCCGGCAGGCAAAATTTAAGTCGCTAACAACTGTGTGCCTGTATGTTCTTTATTTTCATTTTAGTTAATATTCTTGCTTTTTTATAATTATATATATATATATATATATATATATATATATATATATATATATATAGTGTGAGTGTGAGTGTGTGTGCCCTGCGATGGGTTGGCATTCCATCCAGGGTGTATTCTGCCTTAATGCCCATAGACGCCTGAGATAGGCACAGGACTCTCCTGTGACCCGAGGGAAGATCGGATATAGCGGTAGAGAAGATGAATGAATAGAATATATAGTATATATAGATATCTAATGTGTATATATATATATATATATATATATATATATATATATATATATATATATATACTATACACACATATATATATATATATACACATATATATGTATATATGCTATACCTATAATAAGGGTGCAATAGGGGTATATATATATATATATATATATCTATATATACTGGATATACTATATACTGGAGCGACTCTGATCCTCGCATTGTGCACACTGCACCATCATTTTTCCAGAATGTAGATTTTGTAGATGTGAAAGTGCGCTGTGGCCGAGTGTCAACTGCGCAATCCTTAAATCTGTGAAGATTCTCAGCCTCCGATTATCGCCAGACTACTTCTGTGTGTTTCTTTGTGCTTTTACTGCCCTGGGCCAGGGAAGAGAAAGAGTGGCATAGCCAGAGGAGTTTGCAACTCACACACACATACACACACACACACACACACACACACACACACACACACACTCTCATCCACACAAACAGAGCGCGATCTTGAACTTAAGCTTACTGAAAGCCGCAAGCTAGAGGCGACCCGTTTTTGGGCTTGCATTTCTGTTGTTAGTTTGTTGTCGCTTTGCTTTGCACAGCTAAAAAAATAAAATAAAAAATAAAACGGAGCCCGGAGCTGCAACTCTGCTTGTCTCCTGAGTCTTCAACCAGTACACACCAGGTCCTACACTGCTGTGTGAAAATAGTGTAACCTATTTTATAGAGAATCAGGACATGAATGTTAAAAACTACAAGAATCATTATCAGTCCATGGCGAGGGGTCGGAGCACAGCCAGACAACAATCAACATTGGAAATCCATAATCATAAGACAAACACATGATCATAATATGTTAATAATAGCTAACATTAGAAACAAAAATAAAGGACAGGAAACATGAGATAAGGCAAATAGATTGTGTTAATAATAATAATAATAATAATAACCAAAAACGATAACTGCGGATAGATAGATAAATTAAGGGCAGAATTGAGACATTTTATTAAAATGACGTGGAAATTTGTGTTTGTAATAGTTAAAGATCATAGGTGGAAAAAGTAATACAATTTTGTACTCAAGTAAAAGCACTGTATATTTTACTCAAGTGCAAGTAAAGTTACCAGTCTAAAGATGTACTCAAGGAGAAGTAAAAAGTATCTCATAAAAATGGAAATGGAAAATTTTAATAAAAGTTACCTTTTACTCACATTTTTTACTTTGTTACCGTGTCATTTTGTTTATTACTTTGGAGAGGGGGGTGTGGGGGGGTATGGTGCAGTGTCACAAATCAATCAATAAATTGCGGTGGTTTCCGGGGTGTGATATTCATTCATTCATTCATCTTCTACCGCTATATCCGATCTTCCCTCGGGTCACGGGGAGTCTGTGCCTCTCTCAGGCGTCTATGGGCATTAAGGCAGGATACACCCTGGATGGAATGCCAACCCATCGCAGGACACTCACACACACAAACTCACCCTCAAATTTATACACTAGGGACAATTTTCAAAGGTGCCAATCAACCTACCGTGCATGTTTTTGGACCAGGAGGAAACCGGAGAACCCGGAGAAAAACCTCCTGAGGCACGGGGAGAACATGCAAACTCCACACACACATGACCGAGACGGGAATCAAACCCGGACCCTGGCCGTGTGAGTCGAACATGGTAACCACTAAGCCACCGTACCCCCTGGGTGTTATATCTATCTATCTATCTATCTATCTATCTATCTATCTATCTATCTATTTAATTTATTTTTGCTTCTTTTCTTTTACAAATATCATTTAAACTGTAGCAAATTACAATAATAAAAAAACATAATCAAGTAAAAGTAAAAAAATATGTAGAAGTACATATTTTAAAAATTACTTTAAAAAGTAAATGTGCACAAAAAAAAATTACTTCTCAATTACAGTAACACGAGTAAATTCGTTGTAATTCGTTACTTTCCACCTCTGGGTAAGATGTTTTATGAAAGTAATCTTGTGGTGTCATGCGTTGCACATTATTGCTAAAGCTGTATATCTGCAGAACTCATATTGTAGCCTAGTATCCAAAAAGTATTCTGTTTTTTGAGTCTGCAGTAGACTGAATTATTCAAGCGCTCTGCTTGGCTCTTTTTTTTTTCGCTTTTTTTTTGGCATTAAATAAATTTGATGAATGAAAATGATGAGTTTGGAGGCAAGTTCAAATAGATTTTTTCCTATCCGGAGGTCAAAAGCTTCTCCTTGCCAGTTTGCTTTTGAATGTAATGAGAGAGGACGGCTTGAGGGAGTTCGAAGCTGAAAGTAAATCATTGTTCACTCCTGAAAGTGTTGAGCAAACTTTTACCTTTCCGTTTATTCCGTTAAGTGTCAACAACGCATTCCGGTGTCTATGGCGTACATTACAATAGTTTTACTGGTTAAACGCATGCTTCGTGGGATGAAATCTTCTAGCATTCAATCCAAAAAAGTGACTTTCTGATGCTTTAGAGACAAATCAACAGCTACGGTGCGAGCAGCAACATATTAAGCGTCTTTTCCGACTGCTCGGGACATAATCAGGGACTGAGTGCGTGCTGTGTGCGTGCTGTACACGGAGAAGCTTCGGTGCTTTTGGATTCTGATTAAGACGTGTAATCTGCAGCCGAGGAAGGATCGCAGACATGGTGGTGTGTTTTTTGTTTTTTGTTTTTTTTTCCTTTCCGAGGACAAAGCCTGAAGAGGAATACCGTGCTGAATCACTCCCATGAGTAACGTTCACTTCGCTTCTAATTACCTGATCAAGGTTTCTTATCAGCCGGATCTCATCAGCATACAAATCAGCAGCACGAATCACCGTGATTCAGCATTTGCTAATGTGAGCACCGACTGATGAGAAACACATAAAAGGGCTTATATAGCCTTCAGTGCCGAAAAACAGGCCGTTCCATTCGTTTGAAATGATGTGCAATCCATAGTACGAGAGTAGACGGATAGAATGTCGCTCGACAACTTGTATTTTAACCTTTTTTTAACTGAAGCAGTCTGAAGGGAAAAAAATGTGAACAAAAAGAAGTGTGCTAGAGATTGTGTATTCCGCTAAAACAAATGGACATGCGTTTATGTTTAGCAGGAGAATCAGGAGTCCTGCTCTGTGGTCAAGGTTTGTTTAATATTACCGAGAGGAACATAGCAGGAAAGAAATTATTTACTCAACAACAAAAAAAACTAGACTAAATAAATAATATTGAGGAAGAAAAAAAGGCCACTATTCTGTAGATACATGTAAACTGATTTCATATAGGCATTTATATTGAAAGCATTTTTTTTTCTTTTGTTAAATGAAAGATGTCTATTTAAAATCGCTCTCGGATAGTGAATTTGTAAAATTAATTACAGTTCCACTTATAACTTGTAATTGCTTCTGCTTTTATGCCATTAAATTACAACTTGCACTAATATTTATTTACGAAATGTCATAAAATTGACTTTGAAAGGCTTCAAATGAAAATGGTGTATTGAAAGGCTTTTGAACAAATGTAGTCTAAATGTCAAGGTTAAATCCAGGGTAAGAGCCTGGTGATCAGTAAACAGCATATACATGGTAATCCAGAGACAAGAGACCAACAGACAAGAGACCATAAGCAAAGGAGAAGTGAGAGATCACTTCCAGGTGTTTCCAGGAGTTTGTGTGTTAAAGTCCACAGCATAAAGTCCACAAGCAATGTAAATGTCAAGCTATATACAGTATATATACATATATATAATTATATATATACATATATATATATATACTATATATATACAGTATATATATATATATATATATATATATATATATCATATATATACATATATATATATATATATATATACCGTAAATTCTGGACTATAAAGCGCACCTGGATATAAGCCGCATCCGCTCTATTTGAAAAAAAACCCAAAAAAAATTCATAAATAAGCCGCACCTGCATACAAGCCGCATCCGCTTTTGAATTGTAAATGTACATGTATGTACCTAAATAGATCCTTTCCTAACCTGTATTTTAACACGGTGTAACGGTGGACGCTGCACAGAGACGCGGAGATCCGGAATTCATACAAAACAGGATTTATTCGAATAAAGAACTCAGGAGACGCCGCTCATACGGAGCGGCCAGACAGGCTAGGGAGCCTTGCGCTCTGCTGTGCGCCGTGGTACCGGGAGTACCGGAGAGCAGGAGTCCGGGAATCGGGAACAGACAAAGATTAGGCATAAACATATATATCGAGCGTCCGTGTCCGCGACACTAGGTATGTGCTACGAGCCCGGACGGGGATTGTAGAGTGAACCGGTCTTATATCGGGAGAGGGAAAATCAAGAACAATTTTGGCTGATTTGTGCGTGTGCGCGCGCGCGCGTGTGTGTGTGTGTGCGCGTGTGTGTGGGGAAAAGAGCAGGGGAGGGAGAGAGAGAAAGCACCGAGTAGCAACTTTGCTGATTAAAACAGTACAGAACCAAGAGAAAATAAGCGCTATTTACAGTATTTATCTTCATTTCTCCTGTGTGTGAAATGACGTCACCTTAACCTTGTAAAGATAGAGTTTGTCCTCCTTCTATCCGCTTCTACCCACTTATATCTGCTAAAGAGGAACTAGCGCATTCTTCTTCTTTGCATTTATTTTGTGTTAGTTTTGATTCTAATTCCGGTTAGAGCCCCTAGCGGTCGGGGGAAAAAATCTGCAGAATAGCCGCACCTTATTATTAGCCGCATGGTTCAAAACCTATGAAAAAAAGTAGCGGCTTATAGTCCAGAATTTACGGTATATAGTGTGTGTGTGTGGTGTGTACATATATACTGTATACATATACATAAGGTGTTTATTATGCCTGTGTGTGTGTATGTTATATATTATATATATATTATATATATATATCTATATATATATATGTATATATATATATATATATATATATATATATGTATGTATTTTTTCTGTCTAGTATTAGTGATCATCAGTAAGAATGCATGAATGCATTAAGCATTAAGAAAAGCTTTATTTAGGTGCTTTATTTATAACCACATAAATGTGCAAAAGAAATATATAAACAACGACTATGCAACATGTTTCTGGTAACACTAAACCTGAGTCTTAGAGTTTTACTAAACCTGGCATTTATGTAATCAATAACAAATTACAGACCACTTAACTCCATGCTAAGTTAAAAGCCACCAATTTAAATATGACATGAATAAAAGGCTTATCAGATTGAACGTTTACTTTGAACAGTGTTTTAGTTCATATTGAACGTAGACTCACATGGTAGTTTTAGGACCAGTTTAGTTTAGTTGTCATTTTACCACGAACCCCAAAAGCATGAACTCATCTTTCCTGAAATCTTTCTTCAAACATTGAATAAGTACAGTGACTTTAACAAACCACTTACTTCGCCTTCATCTATAGTTGTTAAATGTTAAATAAATATCTACTAACAAAACAATTCAGAGATAACACACAACTCATTAACCTTGTTTGCTTTGATCTGCAATACAAATATCATTGCAGAAGCTGTTATTAATAATAATAATAATAATAATAATAATAATACATTACATTTATATAGTGCTTTTCTGGACACTCAAAGCGCTTTACATTATGAGAGGGGGATCTTCCTCATCCACCACTGTGTTGTAGAGCATCCACCTAGATGATGCTACGGCCCGCCATAGTGCACCAGACCTTCCACCACACACCAGCTTGCTGGCACAGAGGAGACAGAATGATGAAGCTAATCAGTAGATATGGAGATGGTTAGGAGGCCGTGATGGTCACAGGCCAATGGACAAATTTGGCAGAGGACACGCCTCTACTGTTTTTCGAAAGACATGAAAGACAATAATGGCCTGTGAGCTGGTGCACGTATTCGGAAACAGGCGTGATCGAGATTCCTACTGACTGTGTTACAGTATACAGTGTGCTACAGTATGTCGACATGCGATGAAGAACATGCAGTATTTTGAGGTCAAGTGTTGACCTTCCCCAGTCAGAGACTTGGGTAATAAAGAAAATTGCCTTGTGACCAAAATGGGCAAAAAAACGGTCCTTTTATAGATGAGCACAGAGCGCAAAAGCAGCTGTCCTTCCGGAAGTAATCGATGCGAGTACCTCCGGTTTTGAAGACGCCTTTTTAGTACTAAGATCAATGATGAATGGAAGGCAAGGATTTTTTTTTTTTTTTTTAAGCTTCCATGAGTTTCAATGGCACTCAATAAAGGGTCCAGTTAGAGAGTGACTTAGTGCAGGCTGATCGTTACTGAATCATTATCCGGCTCCTCTTTCCGCTGCTCGAAGCTTAGTATCTGTCTCCGTCCGTAGCAACGCAATACCTCAGTCAGCCTCTTTCTCTCTCCTTAGAGACGCACAGAGAAGGCGTTTAAGCGTTGTCAGAACAATATGTTGGTCAGATGGCGACGAGATCATGTTTTTAATAAACCAGATTGTTGGAAAATACGGCTCCATCAGCTGCACGCTGGCCTAGACGAGGCCGTCATTAGTGAGAGCTTAGCGCAATGGGCCGTGTTCAGTGCTGACACATTTGCTTGGCACAAGCGAAACCTTTGTAGCATGCGTCCTTCGCAACACAACAGCTGATCTGGCATTAAAAGCCAAGCAATTACCAAATCTTTTGGAATATATTGAATTTAATTTTGTTGTAGGGGGTACGGTGGCTTAGCGGTTAGCACGATCGCCTCACACCACCAGGGTCCGGGTTGGATTCACCGTCTCGGCCAGGTGTATGTGGAGTTTGTGCTTGTTCTCCCCGTGCCTCAGGGGGTTTTTCTCTGGGTTCTCCGGTTTCCTCCCCGGTCCAAAAACATGCACGGTAGGTTGATTGGCACCTTGGAAAATTGTCCCTAGTGTATGAATGTGTGTGTGTTTGTGTGTGTGTGTGTGTGTGTGTGTGTGTGTGATTGTGAGTGTGTATGTGTGTCCTGCGAAGGGTTGGCATTCCATCCAGGGTGTATCCTGCCTTAATGCTCATAGACGCCTGAGATATGCACAGACTCCCCGTGACCCGAGGGAAGATCGGATATAGCGGTAGAAGATAAATGAATGAATGAATGAATAATAATAATAATAATAAATCGTTCTTAAAATAAATGTACCATTTCCAACTACATGTGTAACGGTTCTGCTCCAGTGTGACTTGAATGTTGGGAGGTGAATGGGGAATATCAGAGTGGATAAGGTGTTGGCCCCTGGTCCGGAAGATTACCTGTTCAAACCCCACCACCACCAAGCCTGCCACTAGTGGGCCCTTGAGCAAGGCCCTTAACTCTCAATTGTAAGTCGCTCTGTATAAGGGTGTCTGCCAAATGCTGTAAATGTAATCTACAGTTCTCAGAATCCCCTGCCTGATCAAGCACTCCTCCCAGTTCCAGGCAGGTGGACTATTTAAGGGTTGATTCACACACACACACACACACACATTGTGGATTGTAAAATTTGAGGCTGTTTTGTTTCCTTGTTTATTGTTTACTCTTTCCCAAGGACTACTTTGTGGATTACCCTTTTGGGAGGTATTTGGGAGTACTTTTTTGTTTGTTCCTGCAATGTTTGTTTATTAAAGCTCCTACTTCTGTCTCGGCCTGGTCAAGTTTGCAATCCTACCGTTACACCGTGCTTATTCACCCGTCAAACCGCATACACCTACTCAGGCAGAAGCGGCAACTTCCCGAACCACCAGACTTTATTTAAAAACGATTTTATTCCGTGCTTAAGCATCTTCTCCGCGTTGCCTCTCTCCAGTCGAAGAAATAATGCCCCGAGATCCCTGCACGCACCGCTGTACATCTGAATAATTATGATTTGGCACAGCAGAGGAAACATGTTGCGCATTCGCCAGACGAATCTGAGCAGCAGCGCTTTGCTGGACTTCATCCATGTGTGATAAATCAAACGCTTCTCCCTGCACGGAGGTCATTCTGCCGAAAGACAAAAAGGACTAAAAGATTATTTCGGCTGCTCGCTCATCCACAAGACAATAAAGAGAAGCGATTATTTGGTCTACCAAATTGGCCATGAACTGTTTAGGAGAAATAAACAACAACAAAAAACACGTCCAAACAACAGCACCTTTATTCCAAAATGCCATGACATGACTTTGATATCATTATGTGTCAATAATAAGGATAACCACGTGAGAGTTTGCTTTGCGCACGTATTAAACATTTATATTTATGGAATTTAGCAAGAGAGTCTCCATCTATAAATAACTGTGGTATGATTGTTTACAAACTTAAAGATACAAACAACCGAAAACTCAGTTGATGGTTTTTTGTTTTTGTTTTTGTTTTTTGGTGGGGAGGAGCCAAAAGCATTTATAAAGGTTATAATGACAGAAAGGCCAAGAAAACAGTCTTATCATCCATGAGAAATGTTACCTAATAGAGGAGGAAAAGCCTAAATCATTTACCAGAGTCAGTTATAAATGTATTACATGGATGAATGCACTTTCTTTTCACTTTTTTTCACGTATTGTTTCAAAATATCTTTACCTATGCTCAAAGTTACACACGCACAAGGGGAAGTCAAAAAGTAAAGGGACATTTGTTATATATATATATATATATATATATATATATATATATATATATATATATATATATATGGCACAACACACACATACAAACATATACACAAACATATACATTTTCATTCAGCTGCTTTAACTGCTTTAATGGAACAAGCCTATACTGGAAGAGACCAGTCTATTGCATGGTACAACACACACCACACACACAACACACACACACACACACACACACACACACATCATATGCATATAGCATAGATAGATAGATAGATAGATAGATAGATAGATAGATAGATAGATAGATAGATAGATAGATAGATAGATAATAGATAGATAGATAGATAATAGATAGATATATAGATAGATAGATAGATAGATAGATAGATAATTTAAAAATGTTAGAAATGTTTCCTTGTCCCAATATTTATGGGCCTGACTGTGTGTGTATATATATATATATATAATCATATATATATATATATATATATATAGATATTATTGGGACATGGAAACAAATCATTTTTGACTCTATACAGCACCTCAATGAAACGTATAATAAAGTATAATAAAGTAATATAAATAAAGTATAGGAATTACAACAGTTTGCATAGGTGCCTCCCACTTAATATATAATATATATATATATATATATATATATATATATATATATATATATATATATATATATATATATATATATATATGTGTGTGTGTGTGTGTGTGTGTGTTGTGCCTTGCAATGAACTGGTATGCATCCTGGTCTCATTCCAACTCTCACCCAGTTGTTCCCAGTATAGGCTTGTTCAGGTTAAAGAAGTTAAAGCAGATGAATGAATAACATCATACATGTTTTTTTTGGCCCCATTATTCCTTAATAAGCATTCCGAGAGTGTTTTACATGCATCCGGCAACAAGACTAGCCTACTGTTATGAGAATAGAAATGATCTTTATTTGCACGACTCGTGTAACACACTAAGAGGTCAGGCTGGGGGCACGGAAGATAAAAGAAGAAGACGAGTGAAATGAACGGATCCTTCGCAAAAGAAGCTGGATCTCGGGGTGGAGCATAAGATAAACAGTAAACAGAAATCATTTGAAGTTCCTTTGCTATGTAAAAGTCTGCAGAGAGTTTACTTCTAGGTCTACTAACATTGAAGATGAGCACTTTGTTCTTGCAGTTGGGAATTTCACCACAGTAGAACATTATATCTTACTTCTTAATGTTTTGTACACTAAAAAGCATGAAAAATAGCGGTGGGGAATTGCATGTCTTTTTGGCAAGTCAGATTTCATGAGAATAATCAATAAGCGCCGGCCGTTACAGGGTCCTAAAAGACTGTTTGACATTTTTCTTTTCAGAACCAGGAAAAAGTTGATAGCACAAACCCTGGTTTGGTTATTTTTTTGCCTAGCTGAATGAATTTTATTCTACCATCAAACAACAAGAATTTACTTATAATATATAATAATTAATCATTATAATATAGTAATTAGGGGCACGGTGGCTTAGTGGTTAGCACGTTAACCCATCGCAGGGCACACACACACACATTCACATTCACACACTAGGGACAATTTTACAAGGTGCCAAACAACCATGTTTTTGGACCGGGGGAAACCGGAGAACCCGGAGAAACCCCACTGAGGCAAGGGGAGAACATGCACAAACTCCACACACACATGGCCGAGACGGGAATCGAACCCAGACCCTGGCGGTGTGAGGCGAACGTGCTAACCACTAAGCCACCTTGCCCCTGCTGTGAGTATGTATACATTTTAATTAGCAATAAATCAATAAAGCACTATAGCATAAATCAGTATTCAATAGCATAAATCAGAGGGCACGGTGGCTTAGTGGTTAGCACGTTCGCCTCACACCTCCAGGATCCGGGTTCGATTCACGGCTCGGGCCATGTGTGTGTGGAGTTTGCATGTTCTCATGTTCCTTCTTTCTCCCCGTGCCTCAGGGGGTTTTTCTCCGGGTTCACCAGGGTTTCCCCCCCCAAAAACATGCACGGTAGGTTGATTGGCAGCTTGGAAAATTGCCCCTAGTGTATGAATGTGTGTGTGTGAATGTGAGTGTGTGTGTGCCCTGCGATGGGTTGGCATTCCATCCAGGGTGTATCCTGCCTTAATGCCCATAGACGTCTGAGATAGGCACAGGCTCCCCGTGACCCGAGGGAAGATCAGATATAGCGGTAGAAGATGAATGAATGAATGAATGAATGAATGAATAATATAAATCATATTGTTTATTAATGAAAAAAATATATAACAAAACATACCAAATAAAACAACAACAAATTACTTGATTCATAGAGCATGAGTCTGCAACCAGAAGTCAGCGACCACTAGGGGTTTGTAGCGGTACTGCAGGGCGTCTGCTAATTAATGATGAATCACAAATATAATTTTTTTTATAAGAAAAAATAATAAATAAAAATGGGTAAAAATGTCAATTTAAATCTAATTATAACATTAAAGTTCTATTAAATGTAAAGCTGATATTCATATAAATGTATAATAATTTATAATCAAATTCTAATACATGCATTATTATTATTATTATTATTATTATTATTATTATTGTCTTTCTTATTTGCATGAATTATCTTCAGTAACTGATTTCGTGTTTGTCACATATACATTTTGGCATATTTTGAATGCATGCAAAAAAATAAAAAGAAGAATATAAGCTCTGCAATATTTTGATATTTCTTTTCACAACCTGTTCGACAGAATGCATTTATTCTCTAGGTCAAAGGACCATGCCATTCACCATTCCAATACCGCTGAGTGTCTTCCAGCTTTCAAATGAATGTTATTGTGTGTTGAAACTAAAACAGCTCTAGCCTTGGCTGGACCATGTATTCACTTAATAATTCACTGAAATGAATTTAATAATAAATAGCTCGGTCAGGAGGCCAAGGACAAGATGCGCCTGTTCAAGATATCAACCTTCCTCCAGTACTTTTTAGCAAAGTACAGACTTGTATTAGGCAGTAATTCACTGAGTAATTAGTAGGGAGGAGAATTTGTTTCATAGTCAAGAAAGTAAGATAGAAAAATTAAGGAAAGCTTGTTTAAATTGAACCATAAATATACTATATAATAATAACTGTTCCTCCTTTCTTTCGGCTGCTCACGTTAGGGGTCGCTACAGCGATTGTGATCCGCATATTTGGTTTGGCACGTGTTATCTAGTTTGTCTTTCACCACGAATTCCCTTCCTAACACGGCTTTTCCCATTTATTTGGGCTTGGGACCGGCCTTTTAACTGAGCAAGCGGGGGTTAAAGACTTCAATCCTAGTATAATAAATAATAATAATAAGATAATATAATAATAATAATAATAATAATAATAATAATAATAATAGATAAATATAATAATAATAATAATAATAATGATGATGGTAAAGAATAATAGTAGCAATATAATAATAATAATAATAATAATAATAACAAAAGAAGAAGAAGAAGAAGAAGAAAAATTATGATATACTATTTTAATGATAATTGATGATAAAAAATAGTAACAATAATAGTAACAATAATAATAACAATAAAAATAACAATAATAACAATAATAACAACATAACAACAATAATAATAATAATATTTTATTTTATTTATAGAGGGCTTTTTACAATCTGTCATCGTCTCAAAGCAGCTTTACATAATACTTATGTGTGAAGAGTGAAAATCAGTTTGGCCCTAATTGTTTCTTGTTTAGCGAGCCGAAGCGACAGTGGCGAGGAAAAACTCCCTGTGAACAGGAAGAAACCTTGAGAGGAACCAGACTCAACAGAGAACCCCATCCTCATTTGGGTTGTTAGTGTTGTGTTTGTGGTTGAGGATGTTTATATGTGGAGTGTATTCATGAATTTGAAGCATCATCAACCGGGGGGCGGAGTCACCAGGAGGTTCGGACAGGAACAGAGTGCAGAGGGGGGGTCTGGATCACTGACAGCTCAGCAGTGGGACATGCAACTCAATGGAGAGAGAGAGAAATAGAGAGAGAGAGAGAGAGAGAGAGAGAGAGAGAAAGAAGGAAAGAAAAGAATGGTTAGTCACGATCATGGTTGCAGTATGGGAGTGTGTATATTTAGTGTTGAGTGCAGACATGGACTCCGGCAGGATTAACTATAACAGCATAACTAAAAGGAGAATCAGAGGGAAACACAGACATGAGAGCTTCCTGATGTGTAAACAAACAGTCACTCTCACCACCACAAACCTGAGTGATTAATGAAGAGTGAGGCAGACAGCAACTAAACACACCAGATCACTATAATACTCAACATCCATGTGTCCCCCAGATCTACTCCTTTATCTAAGGTAGGACTATTCACTAAAAGCTTGGTTAAATAAGAAAGTTTTCACCCTGGACTTAAACACTGAGACTGTGTCTGATTCTCGAACATTAATCGGGAGGGAGTTCCATAACTTTGGGGCTTTGTAAGAGAAAGCTCCTGCCCCCGCTGTAATTTTCCTAATACGTGGTACTGACAGACAGCCTGCATCCTTTGATTGAAGCAGGCGTGGTGGAACATAAGGCTCTAATAGTTCGGTCAATAACAATATAGTAATAGTAATAATAATATAGTAGATTAATATAATATAATAGTAACAATGATAATATAGTAGATTAGTATAGTCAAATAATAATATGATATGATTAATAAAAATCCTAATAACAACAACAATAATAATAATAATAATAATAATAATAATAAAGAGCATAAATAGAACAAAATAAGTGATCCATCAAGACAATATATTTTCTGCACTTTATGTGTGATAGAGAAGGGCGGTCTGGGAAGGAATCAATACTTGGAAAGCTATTTCTCTGAGATGTCAACATTTGACCTCAATATGGTAGGATGTTGAGCTGGACCTGACTGATTTGGAAGCTATTTGTCATTTTTCTAGATTTTTTGCCTCTAGTCTTGTCATGGCCATCAATATACTTTAGCGGATCTATGAAATTCGGCTTATTGATCAATACGGGAGAAAGCAGGGAAAATAACGACAAATGAAAAAGGACCTTTTTTGGCAGAATCCACCGAAGCCAGTGGCAACATCAATGATACATACTGAGACAGTTTAATATCAGGGTTACAAATAGGAATGGCAACAAACAAATATGTATATATAATATATATATATATATATATATATATATATATATATATATATATATATTTTGTAATAAAAGTAATAAAAAATAAAAGTAACAGCAATTCTTTACAGTTACTGAGAAAAAAATGTGTAAATATGATTACACCCCCCCCCCATACACCCGCGCCCAAGCCTGATTTGTCAGAAGTTTCTTCTCTTGGAAACGGTCAGAGGTAAATATGTACTCTACGTTTTCCGTCATGTTATACAGTAAATGTTTGTCCACTGCAGATTCTGCAGGAAAATGGCAAGCTACACTGTCTTATTAATATAAAAAATTTAATTAAAATAAGGAAATAATTGTATATGTATAGTCTAGTCCTCAGCTACTTAGTCTAGTCCTCAGCTTTGTGTTCTTGTAGCTCTGTGTTGTGTTATGTTGTGTTATATGTTGTTTTATGGAGCACCAAGGTTCTGGAGAAACGTTGTTTCAATTCACTGTGTACTGCGTCAGCTGTATATAGTTGTAATGACAATAAAACTTTTTGACTTGACTTGACTTGACTTATCCAGAGCGACTTACTCCTGAGCAAATGAGGGTTAAGGCTCTTGCTCAACAACCCACCAATGGCAGCTTGGTGGTGGTGTGGTTTTAACCCCTGATCTTACGGTCCAAATGCCAATGCCTTATCTACTGAGCTCCCACCTCCCAGTACAATACCTGTACTGCTACAGTACATCTCCTGCAGTGTTAGAATGTAAAACAATGGTGTTCAACAATGGCTGATAGAAGAATTTGATTTAGTCACAGATGACACTCATAAAGGCAGTTACAAGACTAATATTTGCATTTCTGTATAAATTTGATTATTTCTACCGGCATGGAGTCACGATGATGGCATTAAGGGGTTGGATTGTTTCAGGAAGGCCACTAGTCATGGTTATAACACACATTTATAATAGCAAACTGAATCAAATGATTAAAGACAAATCTGTAATATAATTTTAGGTTCTTTGGCAATTTAAAAGGTGAACTGATTACAGCAAACTCTATTGGTCTGTATCTTGTTTCACGTCAGTCTGCGTTTCGTCCCCCTGTGCCGTCCGTGTGCATCCTCAAACGCCAGGAGCTGTAAAGAGAGGCAGATAAAATAGAAAGCTGACAGATGAATACTAAAGAGATGTTACCCTGGTTCAAGCTACTTAGATGATTTGCGTAAGATAGGAGGACGTTGCTCGGCAAGCAGAAGATGTTTATAAGTCGTGGAAAAACATGTATTTATAATCAGGTTTTAAATATGTCTTTTTAGCATGTGGAAAGGAGAGTGCGAGGGGTGGAGAGATGCTGAACCAGCGGGAAACCGTGGGATCTTGAGCTCTGTCTGCTGTCTGTGTGGAGTTTTTTGATGTATTCCCTATGCCCGGGTGGGTTTCATCCAGGTCCTCCAGTTTCTTCTCAGAAAACATCACAGTTTGACAAGATCTGTGACTTAAAATTGCCTCTAGGTGTGAATGAATCCAAAAAGACTTGTGTGCAGAAAGCTCCAGAGCATCCAGACTTCTCGATACGTGTTCCTTGATTCCTCGGGATGCTTTCAAAGGATTTTTCACTCAAAGCTGGAATTTTTTTTTTTTTTTTGGGGGGGGGGGGGAGTTTAAAAGAATTCAAAGAAGAAAATCAAATCTAAAAAATCAAATTAGAAATCATAAAGTCTGTTCAATCCATCTACCAGCGTTGTCCCACTTCTCCTCGTTTTCATACAGGCGTCTCATCTTTAGGATATTAAAGATGCTGTGCTTTATTAATACTTTTTGTGTAGTAATTTTTACCTTCTGATGAAGAAACTGTTTTTTTTTTTGCTTGAGAAATATATTTAAAATTATAATCAGTCAAAATATATTTGTCACATATACATTCATGCAGCGTACGAGCGCTGTATTCAGCTGTCTAACATGTAAACATGAAAACAGAAGTAAGTATAATGAAATAAATTAAAACAAATAAAAAGCAAGTAGTGGGGCACGGTGGCTTAGTGGTTAGCATGTTCGCCTCACACCTCCAGGGTCCGGGTTCGATTCCCGTCTCGGCCATGTGTGTGTGGAGTTTGCATGTTCTCCCCGCCCTTGCCTCAGGGGGGTTTCTCCGGGTTCTCCGGTTTCCTCCCGGTGCAAAAACATGCACGGTAGGTTGATTGGCATCTTGGCAAATTGTCCCTAGTGTATGAATGTGTGTGTGAATGTGAGTGTGTGTGTGTGTGTGTGTGTGATGGAGTTGGCATTCCATGCAGGGTGTATCCTGCCTTAATGCCCATAATGACGCCTGAGATAGACACAGAATCCCCGTGACCCGAGGGAAAATCGGATAAAGCGGTCGAAGATGAATGAATGAATGAATGAAAAAGCACAAGTATAAAAAGTATAGTGGAGGAACCCAATAGATATATATATATATATATATATATATATATATATATATATATATATATACTCTGTATATGTACAGATACACACTATAAAAAGTATAGAAGAGGTGCTGCTGGTCTGCCCTATACTTTTTATACTTTATTTGTATTTTTTATTTCATTATTCATAAGTCTATTTACATGTTTATTCTTATATACAGCTACTTAAATTCATTCTTTTGAGTAGCTGGTAATCCAAAATCTAAACGTTTGTACTTTTTGGGTTTTGGTATAAACCTTACTTTAGTTTTCAATGCTTCTTTTCACAGCATTGCTAAATTTCTCTCTTGTGTTTTTTTTCTGAGTTTGAGAGCTAAACATAAAAGTAGTGAAATTCGGACACTAAAACAACACTAAACAGCTTGTATTTTTCCAAATGTATATTCTTAAAACCACACCCCCTTTTTCCCTTTAATGAAATCTGAGACAATCGATTATGACTAATACATTCAAGTTCTTACCAATTAAATTCCCCACTGTACCTCTTCTACCTCTGTCATCCTGACAGGCAAATCAGCAGGATCGGAGCGAAGCCTTCAATATCCATTAAAGTCCAGAAAAATGTAAATATACTTTAATGGTTAAAATGTAAATAAAAAGATAATTTTTATTATGTTTAATGAGCCACAGATGTCTTTATATGTGTTTTTATATTTGTTTTGTTTTTTTTGCGTTTAAGTTCGTGTGTTATTTTTAATTCAGAGTTGTTAGGTAAGCTGCATGTGAAGAGTGTTTCACTCCGAAAGTACCTCAGAAAGTCTGTTTATTCCTCAGCCTAAAGTGGAGCGAACGAGAGGCATCCAGGGGAGATTTGGGCTTTGTACAGATGTGATTATCCATTCTTGGCGGATGAACTCTCAAAATCAATAAATCTCCTGCTGTTAGATTTAAACCCTGGCCTATTTCTTTTTTCCTTCTCTCTTTCTTTTTTTACATTTTAGTTTTATAGTTAAGTTATTCTGTATAGTGCAACACTGGTTTACAAACTGGCCCATATTTATAAATCAAATAATTTATTTAAAGAAACTTGTTTGGGGATATACACATGCTCGGGGTGTAGTTTAAATGTTAGAAGAGAATTAGCATTTTGATGTAATAAAAAAAAATAACAGTAATAATAATTACAATATTGTTATTCATTTTTCTATTTATTATTCATATAATTATTATAACTGCTATTATTGCTATCTCATATTTCACAATCACACAAAATCCAATTTAAAAAAGGAATATGAATCTAATATAAAACTTTATTATTTCACACTTCTGTTGCTTTTTTCATTTAGAGGAAAATTGTTGCTGTTCATATCGGGGGTTTTTTTCAAGCAAGGTCAACTTCCCACACACTTTTCTCAATTGCCCTCGCACAAGAAGCGCTGACTGGCTGCTTTTTTCAGATCCCGCAGAACGACTGAAGCGTGCCATTCAATTAAACCCTCACGCTTTGGAAAATTAAAAGTGTCACCACTGATTCATGGTGGATATTTGAAATTGGTCACACTAATAACCCTTTGTTTGTCACCTTCAAAATAATATTTAGTAAATAATTCAATAAGCCAGTTTCTGTAGCATGGAGAGAGAAAAAATACAACATTACCATATACAAGGGTTTGATTTGATTTGACTACAGGTCAAACAATACAACATGCTCTATGAAGTGGATTCAGTAGTGGTACAACCTAATGTAAAATCATCATCATCATTTTCTACCGCTATATCCGATCTTCCCTCGGGTCACGGGGAGTCTGTGTCTATCTCAGGCGTCTATGGGCATTAAGGCAGGATACACCCTGGATGGAATGCCAACCCATCACAGGGCACACACACACACACACACACACACTCAAATTCACACTCACATTCATACACTAGGGACAATTTTCCAATGTGCCAATCAACCTAACATGCATGTTTTGGGACCGGGAGGAAACCGGAGAACCCGGAGAAAAAACCCCTGAGGCACGGGGAGAACATGCAAACTCCACACACACATGGCCGAGACGGGAATCGAACCCGGATCCTGGAGGTGTGAGGTGAACGTACTAACCACTAAGCCACCGTGCCCCCCTTAATGTAAAATAAAAATAAAATAATGTATATTTTAGTATAGTTGTGATGTTTATAGTTTACAAAAAAAACCAATATGAATTATTCTTTCCAGTTCATATAAAGAAATGGTGTTGAATTTATTAGAATGAGTTACTGTATGAGTGGCAAAGTAAAACTCCCTGAGAAACGTCAAAAAGCGAAGAAAACTATCCTCATCGTTATTTCCATAGGTAGTACAGTAGCTCAGTGGTTAAGGCATTGGACTCTGGACCAGACAGTCACAGGTTCAAATCCCAGCACCACCAAACTGCCACTAGTGGGCCCTTGAGCAAGGCCCTTAACTCTCAATTGCTCACTTGTATGTCGTTCTGGATAAGGGCGTCTGACAAATGCAATAAAGGTACTTCAGAAAAAGGAAGCTGAAATCATTACATTTTCAGGAGTACAATTTTACATCTCAGAAGAGTCCACATGACTTGGTGGTATAAACATATAATCTCTTGATTGGTAGATTAAATTATGACATGCGTTGAAAGATAAAGGCTTTGTGTCATTGGGGAGTCTGCACAGGAGCAGGCTTTAGGAAAACCTCATCTGATGAGGATAATGGTCTAGCCTCGGGGTACTGAGAGGTCAGTAATGAGGTTTCACAGCAATAAATGACCATGATTGATGTGTTATTGGGAGTGTTGGGAGAAGAGGTGGGATGTTGGGTAGAGGTTCTGGCAATGGGGCAGCTTACCTGTCAAAACAAAGACATCGTTTTTATCTCATAGGATATACCTACTTTATTTTATATTTTATATAAGTCCTCTATGTGGGAGGTGACATTTGAAAATTGACTTCCAGTTCAAGCTTAACACTGCCAACATGCACAACGTGATAGAGCTTGAATAGTCGATAGCGTGTACGATAAGATCTTAAGGAAGATTCGAGACTATTATATCAGAAAACATTGTTATAGCATAATGCGATATGGATAATCTTGAATATAGACTCCAGAGTTGCACTATGAGTAAAACTCCCTGAGACAACATGAGGAAAAATGTGGTATTTTAAATTTTTACATTTTGTACTAAGTTTGCAGAGATGAGCAGAAAAGTCCTTAGAGGAGGGAGTGTGGCTCATTGGTTTAAGACGCTGGGCTCTAATCTGGAGGTCGGGGGTTTAAGTCCCGGTATCGCCTAAGCTGCCACCCTTGGGCCCTTGAGCAAGGCCCTTAAACCTCTGTGCTCCAGGGGTGCCATGCCAAGGCTGACCCTGCGCTCTGACCTCAGTTTCCAAAAAAACAAAAAAAAAAAAAACAAGCTGGGATATGTGAAGAAAGAATTTCACCATGTGACAAATAAAGACTCTTCTATCCTAGAGATGTAACGGTCAGGTACCCACATATGTTTGGCCATATGGTGGATTTTGTACTTTGGAGTTTTGCTGAAGATGTTGTTTTGTTATTTTCTCTCGCCGAGACGAGATCTCGTGTTTTTCCAGTCATTAAGGAAGAAAACAACGCCGAAAAAGTCATTTGGCATCGGCAGCTTTCCTCGTGCGGCTGTCTAAAATGCCAACGCTGTGCATACAAGTTCACCAGACAATTACAAATGGCAGCTATTCAGAAGGGACAAATCCAGCCTATGAGTGTGGACAGGTGCCAAATGAGCAGGTGATTAATATCTACTTTGCCCTGGAAAACTGCCCTGCTCACATGTCTGTCACACTTCCAAATCATGAAGCATTTATTACACAGTGACATGGGGTGAGGGGGGCGGGGGGAAGACACAAGAGTAATAGAGTTGGAGTGGTCATACATTCGCCACACACACACATAACACATGTTGAGGTGGAACTTAAACGAGCTTTTTTATACCCATGTATTTTATAAACATACATACACAATATACAATATAGGACAAGAACAGTACATACACATACAAACAACATCACATAAAACATAGGGACACAAGGATAAAATACAGAACACCAATGAGACAAAGAGACATACACAAGAGGCATACATACAGACAATATACACAACATATATACACAATATACAAACATACATACACAATATACAAACATACATACACAGACATACACAAGATAGAAAACAGACAGACACAGACACAAACAGACAGACACAAGAGGCAAACACAGAATATACAATGAGACAAAATACCAGACACAAGATGAAACAAACATACATACACAATACAGAACAGAATACACAGACAAACAATAGCAGACAAAACATACAGACTAAGAGACACATGAGACAAACCCAGACAGACACAAGAGGACAGATATAGACAGACACATACTGAAACACAAGAACATGACACACATACACATACAGACAATGCAAACATACAGACACAATAGAAACATGACAGAGACAGAGACAAGAGAGAGAAACATAGGACATACACAAGAGACAACATACATACACAATATCATACATAACACAATATAAAACAGACATACACACAAAGACATACACAAACAAACATATACAGACATACAACATACACAATATACAAACATACATACACAATATTCAAACATACATACACAATATACAAAAATACATACACAATATATAAACATACATACACAATATACAAACATACATACACAATATACAAACATACATACACAATATACAAACATACATACACAATATACAAACATACATACACAATATATAAACATACATACACAATATACAAACATACATACACAAGATTCAAACATACATACACAATATACAAAAATACATATACAATATATAAACATATATACACAATATACAAACATACATACACATACATACAACAACATACATACACATACACAACATACACACACATACATACCCAACACATGAACATACATACACATACAAACACAATATACAAACATACATACACACATACATACACAACATACAAACATACAATATATAAACATACATACACAATATACAAACATACATACACATACATACCAATACACGAACATACATACACAACGCACAAACATACATACACATACACTAACATACATACACATACATACACAATATACAAACATACATACACAATACACAAGCATGCATACACATACACAGGGTTGGTTTTGGGTTCAGGTATAACACAGTGACATTATATTGATATGGTACATGAGACCGTATTTATAATCCAGTTTTCACTAAGAGGTGATTTGATAGTAATGAAATATTAAGATGTGCCAAATGCTTTTTAGACTATAAAAACAGAAAAGGATTGAGAAAAGAAAAAAACGTTTTGCAAGGAGGACCAGATTCAGCGAGGTAAACGTATGTGGGGGCCGACCGTTCAGCCGGACATTCTTTGAATCATTAACACTGAACACTTTTTATTGCAAATGACACACTTTTCATTTCTTCACACAAAAGACAAATAAATACATTTTTTATGTATTATTATTGTATTATTATTATTATTATTATTATTATTAAGTTTTTACCAAATTGCTTTGCCTTTCATAATTGAAGACCATATAAAATGAGTAAAAAGAAAGAAAGAAAGAAAAACTTTCAGGAAGATTAAGCATATCTAGGTTGATTTGAAACATATATTGTTCACTATTAAATGCTCCCTCTAATCCCTGTGAACAGGAAAATAGCACTAACAGTTACATTAATCATAAGTACAAAACATTGAGGGCCTTGTCATTCGTGCATGTATCACTCATTCTTTCATTTTTCAATGGACCATCAAAAATAAAAAACACAAATGTATTATTTGATTTTGAATCGGATATCAACAGGCAGTGTTTTTCATTATTTCAATTTTAGACTCAAAAATACGAAATGGAAAAACGGGCCGAATTTATTTTTTATATTCAATTTGTCTGGTTTAGGAGGAAGGGTTTGATTGTCAATTGAAAAACAAGAGAACAGATGATTGAAAAGACTCATATATTCAAAACTATGGTTTTGATCCTTACAAAAAAAAAAAAATCTATTGACTGGGATTTTTAGAGAATATATTCACCTCAGAAGACTAAACAAATAACTGCAGTTTGAGAAAAACAAAAAAAAGCTCTACAAAAGCCCTGATCATCATTAGCCATAATCACTGTTTCATAATAATTTCAGATGCTTGGCACAACAGAACTTATTGGTGAATAATACAGTGGAGTTTTATAGCTTTGCCTCCTTCTTTACTGACTTTGTTACGCGAAAGTGTGGCCACAGGTCTTACTGCAATCTTGTGGTGAAACATAAAACAGTTTTTGTACCCATGTATTTTATACTGGTGCCAACAGCGCTTGTTATTGATTTTATAAGGAACGCTGCAGACCGTTGGAAATTTTAAATCGGGCCGCATTTGGGCCCTAGGCCGGACTTTAGATATGCCTAGTCTATGCCAGCATTTTAAACAATGTTATCTTCACTACATTTCCAAAAGCAAAACCGATAACATCTGAATATAAGAACAACCTGGGCAACACAGCCTCCGGGTTTATAGCGGTTTATAATATGTTCATCGCCACACTTGTTCTTTTACACTACAAGCTAAAAGAAAAGAAAAGGTTTCCAAGACCACTCTGAAGAGGTTGACACAACATTGAACCTGAATGGCAGTTACCAGACAGTTAAGGTGTTGGGGTTACGACTGCCTGAAAGGTATATACTCGTTCACATTTGCATTTATTCATTGTTCAGGCGCCTAAAGCAACTTCCAGTTGAGGAATGCGACAAGGCAAGTTATTGTAAGATTGCAGTAAACACAAGAAGCCCATTATACATGCTTTCAGTACAGCTTTTGGCAGACGCCCTTACAACTGAGCAATTGACGGTTAAGGATATTGCTCAAGGGCAGATGGTGGGATATGAACCTCCGATCTTACAGGGTCTGGAGGCCAATGCCTTAACCAATGATTGTTTTCTGGATTTGATTCAGACTCTCTTTGTGAAAAGTGTTTAAATCTTACATATCTTATTCTTATTCTGACACACGCCGACCTTAGTGTCTACAAGTGATTTATTCCCCTCAGAGCACGATTATAGTGGCAGGGCTGGATTTTGCAGACCATTCCAAATACATGAGCTAAAAAAAATCACCGTTTCTCAATACAGACCTCTTAATATCGCTCAGCCCCCAGGAAGACCTTCCTGTCAGGCCTAAAAGCAAATGACAGCCACTTGTCTCCTGTCTCCATAAATACTCTCTCCTTCACACTTCCTTTGCTCCCGACTCACTCTCAGGCCTGGGTGCCTTTGGGGAAAAGGAAATATTTCTCTGAAGAGTGCCTGCCAGAAGATGAGCTCATTGGTGTGAATGGGAAGGAAGAAAAGGGGAGAAAAAAAGAGGAGCTTGCTATTTGATGTGGAGTGGAGGAACAAGAACAGCTTGAGATTGGATAATACACATGGTACAGTCCTAGAGAACTCCTGGGACGTCTTGTACAGGTTTTTGTTCAGTTTATTTGCTATAGAGTTCGTAGTGAAAAGCAGGGATATTTGTTAGAGTGTTGCTGATTCCGATATATGCCCACATAATACGCTCAAATTTGTCATGACTTTCACTTACATGGCAAAAAAAGGCTTTTTTTAAGTGGCGGAACGAAGTAACATCAAAACAAAACCTAATGATTCTGTGTTAGAAGTGTCCAGAGGAGCCAAGTATATGATATGTATATAGATATATCGATATAGATATATATATATATATATATATATATATATATATATATATATATATATATATATATATATATATATAGATATATATAGATAGATAGATAGATAGATAGATAGCAATAGATAGATAGATAGATAGATAGATAGATAGATAGCTATATATATAGATAGACTATATAATTAAATAAATCATCCCTACCATATACCCTGACAAATATATTTGCTTTAGAAATCAAGGCCTCATAAAATATATTCCTGCTCTCTATCTGAGGAGATTTTTAGAAGTAATAAAATACTGTAACAGGAGTTTTTGTTGTTTTTGTCTGTAGTGTGTAATCAGGAGGTCATCAGGGTTCTGCCCGGGCAGTACATTACTGAAATTGAAAATGTAAAATAATATTAGCAGAAGTGAAAGTAACACAAACTGACACAAATGGGGGCCACAGAAATGACAGTGCAACTGCTTTAAAAATAAAAAAAATAAATAAAATAACTTTTTTCTCTTATTTAATTTTTCATTTTTTTTATATTCTATTTATCTTCCTGTATTTACATTTACATGTTTACATGCTGGATGGTCTTTAAAAAACATTTCACTGCATGTCGTACTGTGTATGTGACAAACAAAATCTGAATCTAAAGGATGAATAGCCATCTTCGGGGACACATACTGATAGAAGATAGATAGATAGATAGATAGATAGATAGATAGATAGATAGATAGATAGATAGATAGATAGATAGATAGATAGATAGATAGATAGATAGATAGATAGATAGATAGATAGATAGATAGATAGATAGATAGATAGATAGATCTAAGATAGATAGATAGATAGCTCGATAGATAACTATATAGATAGACGATAGATAGATCTCGATAGATACTCGCGATAGATCGCTAGCTAGCTAGCTCGATAGATCGCTAGGCTCGCGAATAGAGCTACGCTCGCTCGCTCGCTCGACTCATGGCTCGCTCGCTCGCTAGCTCTCGATAGATCGATCGCTCGCTCGCTCTCGCTCGCTAGCTCCTCGATAGATAGATATAGATCTCTAGATAGATAGATAGATAGATAGATACGCGCCTACAGCTAACATCAGATCTTTTTGAGCCCTGGTATCGTCAAGCTGCCACTCTTGAGTCCTTGAGCAAGGCCCTTAACCCCCTGTGCTCCACGGGTGCTGTATCATGGCTGACCCCTGCATTCTGACCCTATCTTGCAAACAATAAAGACCATTCTTTTATGTATATGTGGCAAATAAAGACTATTTTATTCGATCCGGCCTAGCATCATCCAAACGACCTTGAATCAGGTCTGGTAGTTTGTCCTAGTAAAAAAAGACTGGACCATATTAAACAATATGAAAACACATTAGGCACGGTGCAAGGGGGCATTTCATGACCCACAAAAAAAAACAAAGACATTTAAGAAGAAAGCACTTGACCATCAATCACAAGCACTGCAGTGTGTCGGGTCAGTATTCTCACACTGAATACTGTTTTGTGGATTACCACCTTTTGTTGCCTTTTCTCCTCACAATTCAGCTCATCCCTCATTCCTTTGGTGTGTCTCAGGAATGTGGCCTTCATCGATATAGAGTTCCGGTTTCGCTTCAAGTTTTGTTTACTGTTGAGAACACGAGTTGCTCTATTATTGTTGCCTTGGGCTTGCTCAGAGGGGGGTTTAGACCTGAAATGTTGGAGCAATTTTCATTGCAGACGAAGATATCCAAGCTCAGCTTCCTGCTGTGAAAGACATCAGAATTTTGAAACATTATTGAAATCATCATGATACCCATGAATAAAGTGAGATCCTGAGAACGTGTACTACGATTCAACAGTTGGGGTTTAATGGGATGCATTTACCTTTATTGTTATTGGACTCATTGGCACAACCAGTGTCCAGGAGTAACTAGTTACATGTAACAGAGCTATGTAATTTAAATACAAAATAAAAGTAACCGTAATCCTTTACGGTTACTGCAAAAAATAAAACATGTCATTAAATTACAGTTACTTTTGAAAAGATTACAAATCCCAAAGTTGTATGTAATTATGTATGACCTATTACATTTCCAAAGTAACCTTCCCAACACTGGGCACAACTGTCACTGAGTAGGTGCCCCTTGCTCCTGTTTATCAATAAAGAATTTCCTTTTCACACACTTTAGCAGAGTAATGAGAATTATAAAGAGAATAATGAGCATTATTCCATTTTTCTAGGTGAAAAATATATTTCTATCCTATTTCTATACAGGGGGCTGTTTCAGGATGCTGCCTCCCCCACCCTGACCCATGGACAATGATAAATACTAAAGGGTAAATAAAATTCATATAAATAATATTTTCGGAGGGGCACGGTGGCTTAGTGGTTAGCACGTTTGCCTCACACCTCCAGGGCCGGGGTTCAATTCCTGTCTCGGCCATGTGTGTATGTGGAGTTTGCATGTTCTCCCCGTGCCTCAGGGGGTTTTTCTCAGGGTTCTCCGGTTTCCCCCGATACAAAAAAATGCATAATAGGTTAATTGGCACCTTGGAAAATTGTCCCTAGTGTATGAATGAGTGTGTGTGTGTGTGTGTGCCCTGCGATGGGTTGGCATTCCATCCAGGGTGTATCCTGCCCATAGACGCCTGAGATAGGCACAGACTCCCCGTGACCCGAGGGAAGATCGGATAAAGGAGTAGAAGATGAATGAATGAATGAATGAATATGTTAGGAGCTTTAGAATCGTATCTTGGCCAGAATTTCAGAAACACCATCAATATATTTTGAAGACAAATATTAAATAGTGACATATCATTCCAGACACATGCTAAATTTATGCCAAGAAACTAACAACAGCTATTCAGGCATCTCAGAGTGGCCCGAACTCTTACTATGAAACTAACGTGTTGGTTCTCATTTCTCGGATAAAGTCAGACACACAAATATCTCGCAACTATAGAGTTTCTGCACAGAAGATGTTTCGGTAATAAAGTATTCAGTAAACGCTAAGGCCAAATGGATCTCTATAACGGTCCCAAATCCTCCGCATGGGACTATGACAGACAACACGACGCTCCTTTCCTTGTTATCTCATGACTCTCCTGCATGGATGAGAAGAAACACATCTGCTCCATACGTGAAGAAACCCATCATCCAGCCAGAACTGACTCGCCTGCTCTAATTGGCTGATGCCCAGTGTGTGGTTTTTGTCTGCAGTGCTTCCACTTCCTGTCAGTTTTTTTTTACCTCTCTGCAGTGTCCACATCAACATCATTCAGCAGCTAAGCTGCTCAACAGCTACGCCTGATTGATTTATTTATTTAGTTATCTTTTCTTTTCTTTTCTCTTTTTATCTCTGTGTTGTTTGACATTTTCAATAACAGTCTACATTTTTATCAGTTGGCACCGTGTCAGTTTTGTAAGTGCATACTTCATTGTTTGTTGATTTTTAACATTCATTAAATGTGGGGTCCAAATGTGAAATTAATAATAATAATAATAATAATAATAATAATAATAATAATAATAATAATCCAGCTCCAGGGTGTTTGTGGAGTTTGCATGTTCTCCCCGTGCCTCAGTGGGGTTTTTCTCCGGGTTCTCTGGTTTCCTCCCGGTCCACAAACATGCACGGTAGGTTGATTGGCACCTTGGAAAATTGTCCCTAGTGTATGAATGTGTGTGTGTGTGTGTGTGTGTGTGTGTGTGTGTCCTGCGATGGGTTGGCATTCCATCCAGGGTGTATCCTGCCTTAATGCCCATAGATGCCTGACGCCTGAGGCACAGACTCCCCGTGACCCGATGGAAGGTCAGAAATAGCGGTAGAAGATGAATGAATGAATGAATGAATGAATGAATTCATTTGAATCCTCCGGTCTAATATCACAACCAGTCCTCTCTGTTCTATAAATGAATCATCTTAGACCTGTCTATTTAATCTGTTGAACTGGTTCCGTTTGCCATGTCCTCGCTTGTTTTCCAGATGCCTTCCAGGTAAACTCTAAAGGGAGCAAGATTTTGTTCCTTGAGTTGCTCTGATTAGATCCTTGATCGCGAACCCTGATCCTTAGCATTCTGAAGGAGCCGGGACGGAAACGGCACCATGCGCTACATACCGACGAAGAGGACACACAAAGGACATCCAACAAGATGAATCATCAACGCCTGATTGTCACTTTACAGCAGCTACAGGCAGGAATACATTTGCAGTGGCCATAAATGTTGAGCTGCAGTAAATCGAGGCTGTAAATCACACAAAAGCCGGAGTGCCACATTCGAAATGAACACATATGAAGAAAGCTGCGGCATTATGACGGCTCACCTGCTGCTTTCTTATTTATTTCTTTTTTTTTCTTTTTTTTTCTTTTTGCAAGAAATCAAATTCCAACAGTGATTTACAAGAACACCTTGTTGACACACTTGTGGAACACGTGAACGACAAAGAGTTATTTTGAGCGTTTGCGTAATAAGAACGAGGTAAGGCAAATTCCACATGCAGAATACAAAAGCAGTCTAACATCTGGATTAGGGTTTTTTTATTTGTAATGCGTTACTGGCTGCGTTTCTTCGGCATAGCAAAGATTAAAAAGTGAAAGGTTGTTTTGTGTAATTCTTGGACAATGTGTCCTTGGGTTTTTGTTTTTGTTTTTCCTGGAAGATAAACACGAGTGACTATATTTAACATGCATTTTCAGAATTAGACCTCCTGAGAATGGATAGGTTTTCACATTTCGATTTGAACATAAGATGTTTAAGTGTATTAAATGTGAGGGTGGACATTATGGAGGAAGTTGGGGGACATGGTGGTTATGGTGTTGGACTCTGGACCGGAAGATCAGGGGTTCAAACCCCAACACCACCACCACCACCACCAAGCTGCCACTAGTAGACCCTTGAGTAAGGCCCTTAACCCTCAATTGCTCAGTCGTATGTCGCTCTGGATAAGTGCGTCTGCCAAATGGCGTAAATGTAAATGTAAGTATTTAATGGTACTCTGAGTTTTGAGATTGTGGCTTCTATTTGGACAGATGTTGATGCCATTTTATTGATTATAATATGTATCTTCACACATCCATCCTCTGCTTGTTTTGAACAGGCCTTTGGGTGACGTGGCATGAATCATTTTGATTATTTTGTTGTTTCCCAGTCTAAAAAAAAAAGCTCTGAATAATTGCATTAACTTCATTATAAAAGAGTCCTTCGGGATAAATAAAAATATGATGTCAAATCATTAATTTACGTCAGATTTACTAGTCATTTTTAACATGGAAACCTAAAAAAAAAAAAAAACAATCGTCAGCATGTATAGATGGATCTATAGATGACTCATCAAGCCAGTTGACCGTTTCATAACGGAGCCGATTGGAATTCAGTGAGTAAATAGCGCCATCTAGTGGTGACTTTTGGCGCACTGTTGTACAGCAAAATGGTAGCGCTAATGACATTCATCAAAGAAGATTCGAGTCTTATCTATGAAATAAATAACTGTTAAATCAGGTTCATCATATTTTGAATATAAAAATTATAGGTAAACATATTACCTATTAATTAATCTGCTTTAAATATATCATTTGTAATAGAAACAGAATTGAATAAGCATTTACATTGCATAATACTTGCATTATAACTTTGAAGTGACTATGGATTATATTAAGGGTTTTTTTTCCGTGAGCCAAAGCACATATATGTGTATGTATATTTGGGTGTCAGACTATTAATATATTAATCACAACTTAATTGCACATTTATATCTGTAAAGTACATTTAAATAATACTCTCAGCATGGTCATTGGCTAATAAGCAAAATTTATGTTTATTATTAGTGAAACCAAACTCAACGTAGAGCAGGATGATATACATCCTTGTAAATGTTTTGAAGTAATTATGCTGTTTTGAATTAGGCAAAGTATCAGGTCGCCAAATAAAACTGTTTTCACATTGATCATATTAATTATATATCCATATCTTTTTTTTTAGTAAAGTAAGAATAGCATAAATAAATCTGTGTTGCATTTAATTTGTTTCATGTATTTATTTATTTGTTTGTTTGTTTGTATTTCTAATGAACAGAAATGGGTGCTGACTAATTCGCATGTCAATAAAATCATTGCCGTTAAAAGTGGAGTATTGCAGCATTCCCTCTATCGTCCAGTAGGTGGCTTAGTGCATACGTGGTAATATTATTTATGTGTATTTGTATTTGTTTCCCAGCGTTCAAGTGGTATACACCGTGATCCTCATTAATATAAAGCAATTACTGAAACTGCGTGAATGATTGAATGTTTCTATTGTTTATCCATTATTGTTAGTACAATCCCAATACCAAAAAAATGGTAGCCTGGGAACAACAATTCATTCATTCATTCATTCATTCATTTCATCTTCTACCGCTTTATCTGATCTTCCCTCGGGTCACGGGGAGTCTGTGCCTATCTCAGGCGTCTATGGGGATTAAGGCAGGATACACCCTGGATGGAATGCCAACCCATCGCAGGACACACACACACACACACACACACACACATTCACACACACAGTCATACACAAGGGACAATTTTCCAAGGAGCCAATCAACCTACCGTGTATGTTTTTGGACTGGGAGGAAATCGGAGAACCCGGAGAAAAACCCCCTGAGAACATGTAAACTCCACACACACATGGCCGAGACGGGAATCGAACCTGGACCCTGGTGGTGTGAGGCAAACGTGCTAACCACTAAGCCACCGTGCCCCTCACTACAATTCAATGATTTGCCAATATTTTATTTACCATAGAACATAAACAATGTTTAAAATTAAGAAAATTAAAGGAAAAAAATATGGCTATATTGAACTTTAGAATCACTTTGCAACTAATTGGATAATTGCCAAAATGTCAGTATGATCATTGATGCGATTGCGATGTATAAATAGAGCGCTGCCTCTCGGAATTAATCATAGGCAGTGAATCATTAATCTGTAACAGCCTACAAATCATGCAACAATTTCAAAATAACGTTTCTCAACATAAAATTGCTAAAGAGTTGAATATCATCATTCACAGCACATGATAACAAAAGTTTCAGAGAAACTAGAGAAATCTCTGTGCACAAAGGAAAAGAGTGAAGAATCAATATTGGCAAAGTGGAAAATTGTTCTGTGGAAAAATTAATCAAAAATGTAATCTCTTTTTGGTAGCTATGGAAACTACGTCCTCCGGACTAAAGAGGAGAGGGAATATCTGGCTTGGTTTGGCAGTGCATTAGTGCCAGTGGAATGTGCAGCTTGTACTCCGTTAATGCTGAATGCGTTTTGGGCCATTCTGCTTCATTTTAAAAGACGTTAGCATTTTTCTAATTAAATATACTTCAATTTCCGCCTTTTTCTAATTAAATACAGTATACTACAATTTCTGCCTTTCTTAAAGGCAGTTGCACTTCAGAAGACCTTTACTATGAATCAGAATGACGTTGTTGTGGTCTAATTGTTCTAAGGAGTGAATTGGTTGGCAGTTATATATAACAAGATCTTCCAATCAAAATAATCATGTTGATCTAAACATTCATAAATGTAAATTAGCATTATAATATGTACAAATAACTGACGGATAATAGTGATAAACCCGACAGGGTTTTAAATTGTCGGTTTCTTTTTCTCACACAAATAAATGACTAATTGAAACTACTCAACATTCCATTTTTGCATGGAATCACTTGGCAAGTCAAAAAAAAAAACATGATTTAAATATCCTGGTTTGTGTTTCTCTCTGATCGCACTAAATCGATTCCATTTCTGAAATAGTCCTCAATCTCCTCCAGCGTTCTTCCTTTTGTTTCAGGAATGCATTTGGCAGTGAAAATGATGTTCAATACACAGATAGCTGAGAAGAACAGAAATGGTACGTAGAGTCCAAATGCATCCTGGGAGAGGAGAGAAAATGAAATAAGAAAAATATATATTTATATGTATAGATTTACTTCTTGTTTTATTGTGCCTAAAGACAAGCTATTCACCACTGCCTGCATGAAGAACTGTGTGAGCAGAAAAGCCGTGATATAGCTGGCCACCACACAGGCGCCTGAAACAATGCCACGCACTCTCACTGGCAGGATCTCCGACATCAACAGCCATGTGATAGGACCCCAGCCGACAGCGTAACCTGCTTCAGAAGTAATGCAATTAGAACAAAACCAGAATGACTGGCCGAGGATAAAATCAATGCAAATTCTCTGCTATTTTCTATAATCATTTACATCCTGATCTGTTCGATCTGTTCACTCCATATTTAAAATTTTCTCCTTATTTTTTTTATTATCTTTGTAAGAGTCAGAGTTAAGCTTGCAGGTCGGTCTACATGGTGCGTATTTGTACTTTGCTGTTTCCAATAGTTGTTATTGATATTTTATTTACATGTCGAGAAAAAAAAGGTCGTTAGTACTTAACACATGTACATTATAGCATTATTATAGTAGTGTAACTTTTAAGTGACTTTCTAAAAGTAAAGCAACTGATTACTTTTTGATTACTTTCATTTGTCCACTAGGTGGCACACAGAAAAAGTAGGCTATATTTTCGAAATTGAGCTACAGCAGAATCAAATTGTTGGCTTTTAAAGTAATTGTAATTTAATTAAAAAAATTTTTCTCCATAACTGTAACGGATTCCTGTTACTTTTATTTTGTAATTAAATTACGTAACGCCGTTACATGTAGCTAGTTTCTCCCCAGCACTGGTTACAGCACAGAGAAATTCTTATCCCAGCGATGTTAGGAAGCTGGGGTCAGAGAGCATGGTCAGCCATGATACAGGACCCCTGAAGCACAGAGGGATAAGGCCCCTGTTCAAGGGTCCAAGACCACATTGAGGCGTCATCAATCTGATTGGTAAGCCTGAGCTGTATCCACTGAGTTATCACTTCCCCCCGTCTGCCGAACGAGCGACTGATTATACGTGTGATTTGCAGAAAATAGCAATTTTTTTTTACACACCTAGTTTAAATATTTGCACCCTCCAAGTAGATTTTTGGGCAGGCGCCAGTAGATCAGATAAGTCATTTCATGTTCAAATAAAACATTACAATGGAAAGTGGTGGCTCAGTGGTTAAGAGGTTGGACTTCTTATTAGAAGATTGTGAGTTCAAATCCCAGATGCCAATATGGTCCCATGAGAAAGGCCCTTATCCCTTAACTGCTCATATATGTATAAGCAGTGTTGGGGAGTAACTAGTTACATAATTTAATTACAAAACGAAAGTTACAGAGAAAAAAAAAACATGTATTTAAATTGAGTTATTTTTGAAAACGTAAAAAAAATTTGACTCTGAAGAAGCTCAGTTTCAAAAATAGATCCTGCTTTTTCCAAGTGCCACCTAGTGGACAAATGAAAGTAATCAAGACGCAATCAAATGTAATCAGTTACACTACTTTTTACATTTTGAATATGGTAATCTGTAACCTGTAACCTATTACATTTCCAAAGTAACCTTCCCAACACTGAGTTAAACTGGTTAAGTTTAATATATAGTGTTGGGGAGTAACTAGTCACATGTAACGGCATTACGTAGTTTAATTACAAAATAAATATAACAGTAATTTGTTACAGTCACTGAGGAAAAAGTAAATTACAGTTACTTACGAAAATGTTAAAGATTACAAATAGGGTTACATCTGAACAATTTCGTGTAAAATCAGTGCTTTAGACGACGGCATGACTTTCAGCTGAAACGGGATTTTGATTTGAATGATGACAACTTAAAGTGCCACCTAGTGGACAAATCAAAGTGATTAAAAAGTACTCAAATGTAATCAGTTACTTTACTTTTAAAAAGTAATAGAAATGTTACACTACTTATTACATTTTATAAAGGGTCATTTGTAATCTGTAATCTATTTTATTTCCATAGTAACCTTTCCAACACTGATAAACCAGTCATTAAAAAAGCACCATCTCGAAAAGCACCTTCAAAATGGGAATCTGTGGCCATAGTGTAAATTATTTTTTTTATTTTACCAGACTATAAATTCATGCGGTATAAAAGGAACGTCACTCTCCCGTTGTGTTTATTTGCTTATATTCAAACCCTTGATCGTGGGTGCTATGGTTATAAGTCTGCAGTGTCTCATTTCGGTAGGAAAACTCACCTAGAACAGTAAAAACGATGCTCATGAGGGGGATAAGTGTGCCAGAGCTGAATTGAAAGCCACTCATGGATCCAAATGGCTCTATTGCAGACAATGCTTCAATGGTTGCATTTCCGTTGCATGATGTTTTGTGGGTATATACTCCAAGTACCATCATGGACAGATACATTATAAATGCTGGAAATGTACAGTAAATATGTTATTATTCTGAAAGTATAACAGAGAAGTATTTTGAATCACACTATTTCACCCAAACCTGATGCATGGAGTAGAGATTTCCTGCCAGTTTTGTCCATTATAAATGCTGCAATCAGAACAGGGACCAATCGAAAAAGTCCCACAATGGCCGCATCAAACTTGGGTTCCTTGCATAGTATTGGGAAAACAAATCAATACCAATTAACGGAAAACAAACAAGCTCTGTTTGCGCGAACTGCTGTTTTGCACTACCTATGTTGATCAGTGACAGCGTTTACATTTAAATTATTTATAAAGATTTGCATATTTTTACATGACATTGTGTAATGTGTACTGGTCAGTTCTACTGTCTACTCTTCCTTGTGTTGCCTTGCCTTGGTCCTGGGGAAAATGTTTCATATCACTGTGAGCTACACTGTGTATTCTTGACAATAAAGCATATCTGGCTTGATAGACATAACATAAATGGAGAAATATCTATATATATTTTTTTGTTTGAGCGACTCACCAGCGAAACTGCTGTTTTCTCAAAAATCGGCTCCATGTAAACCAAGATAGGCGTAATACCGGTCATCTGCTGCAGGATTCTCATAAACACGGAAATCAAGATTGGTTTGAGGTAGAATGGATTCACAAGCTCGGACCAGCGCATTCCGTCATGCTGAAAAGTATTACACGTTTCAGTTACCCTAAGGATTATTCATCTAAAGTACAGAGAATCTAGTAATCCTGCTCTATTGAGCGTCACTGAACTTCATCCGCATATTTATTTTAATTCATGCCTGTGAAGGAAACACCACAGGAAACTTCCGAGGTATGGATCAAACCAGAAACCCTGGAGCGTCAAGGTGGAATACTTCATACCCTATGCAGTAGGTCCACTATATATCTGTCATATACCAATCTCCTGATGATTTAAGTGATTGGAGATTAGTCATTAAGGCATTAAATTTCAGATCTGTGAGTTCTAGCCACACCAAGCTGGGCCCCTGAGCAAGACCTTTAACCCCATTGATACTCGGTTGTATACATACTATAAAAGTAAATCACTCTGGACAAGGGTGTAGGTCAAATGCCATAAATGTTAATATACATTCATTCATCTTCCACCGCTTTATCCGATCTTCCCTCGGGTCATGGGGAACCTGTGCCTATCTTAGGCGTCTTGGGGCATCAGGCCAGGCACACCCTTTATGGAATGCCAACCTATGGCAGGGCGCACATACATTCATACTCACACACTAGGGACAATTTTTCCAAGGTGCCAATCAACCTACCGTGCATGTTTTGGGACCGGGGGCACCTGAGGCACCGGGGAGGCGGGACACATGGTGGAGGCGGGAATCGAACCCCCCACCCTGGAGGTGTGAGGCGAACATGCTAACCACTAATCCACCGTGCCCATTAAGGTACAATATAGGAAAAATGATACAACAGGTCATCTCTATAATTCTGCTGTTTTGGTTTTGGGTTTTTTTACCTGGGATTTGACACTTTGTTCAATTTGCTGGAGTTCAGATTCGTAGTCGGATTGTGGGCCGCGGAGCCATCGGAGTGCTTTCTTAGCCTCATCCAATTTGCCTTTGGTAAGAAGGTATCGTGGGGAGCTTGGCATGAAGCACAGGAGTAAAAGCATAATCAGACCAGGAACCTCTCCAGCTACGGCCAGCCATCGCCACGGCAGGACCAAGCCTGTGGGGCAAAAAAGGAAAGGTATCAAGAAAAATGCTGACAGTAGCATTGTTAATAAATTAGGGGCTTATTTTTAACACTCACACTACCGGGATTGTGAACACTACATCACCCAGAACATTACACCCATATGCAAGAGAACTTTCTTACAGATATGGAAACTAACCAAGGGCGTAGAGGGCCAGACCTCCAATGACAGTCATGGTCTGAGTGCTTGATCCCAGGAATCCTCGAACTCCTGGATGCGAAATCTCCGACACATAGACCTGCGACCATAAATCACGATGTGTTTTTATTGGAAAACTCCCAAAATAAATGTCTTAAGAGCAAGTAGAAAAGGTTAGGGTTTGGTAGCTCAGTGAAAGATTCCAGGGTCAAATCCCACCATTACCCGGTTGCTACTAGTAGGCCTTTGAGCGAGGGCCCTCAGTTGTGAGTAGCACTGGATAAGCATAATGTATATATTTATTTGCATTGATAGATAGATAGATAGATAGATAGATAGATAGATAGATAGATAGATAGATAGATAGATAGATAGATAGATAGATAGATAGATAGATCAAAGTAAATTGTATTTTCAGCCATATACAGTAGAGCAGGGGTGGCCAACTAGTAGGAAGCTAAGAGCCACTTTTTTTCTGTGTTACTGCAAAGAGCCACATCATACACGTGGGTAAACATGAACATCATCCCATTCCCATTGACGCATGTTATGTGAAAGCTCCTTAAAGAGCCGCATGAAACTAGTTAAATAGCCGCATGAGGCTTGGGAGCCACGGGTTGGCCAGGCCAGCAGTAGAGTAACAGTAGGTATTGTAACAGAAAGGTTCAGCCTCTGTGGAGCTGCTTTTGTTTGTTTTTTTTAAAAACCAATACAGGAATCTAAGACTTGAATCACCATGAGTAGAAGTGTACCTACAGGAATTGATCCGGCTGTGATGCCAGCAGCGATGCCTGTGAACAATCTGCCCAGGAGAAGCCACAACCATCCCTTGGCCAGTGCCATGACGAAAAAGCCTGCCGTGGAAGGAATTACGGAGATCATGATGCTGTGTCTCCTTCCAATTCTGTCATTCAACACCATGGCAGTCAAGCCTCCCACTATTGCGCCGATCGCAAATACAGACTATTCAACAGAAAGAGCGAAAGAATCAAATTCTTTGGATACATATCTATGAAATGCATTGTGCTTACACTGTTTAATGTGTCTTATAATGTGTGTATAGAATAATTCTTAACACAGCTCAGAATTGTTCTCACCCCAAACCAGGAAATCTGCCCAACATCCAAGCGCAGACTCGGATCCTCCTCTTTTTGAAGTTGCGGGATTGCAGCAGAAGGGAATACCATGGCGTATCCAAAAATTAAACTGCCCAAAACGGCTGAAAAGGATGCCAGATAGAGCCGGCCATTTCTAAGAAAAAGGTGTATGGCACAAATTAAAATCCAGCGCCAGCTCGAATGAAACTGGATATATGAGCTCTAACCTGGAGGAGTGCTGGATAAAATATGTGAAAAAGTCGCAGACGGTGGATTCATATATAAAAATAGCAAATCAAGGGACCATTGGGCAACACAAAGCACTGCAACGGCATCCACTGGTGTTACGCTATATAGATGTGTAGCAAGTGTGAAATGTAAGAAAAGAGAAATGAATAGACAAAAAGGTTAATAACACAGAGAATAAATTCATTCATTCATTCATTCATTCATTCATCTTCTACCGCTATATCCGATCTTCCCTCGGGTCACGGGGAGTCTGTGCCTATCTCAGGCGTCTATGGGCATTAAGGCAGGATACACCCTGGATGGAATGCCAACCAATTGCAGGGCACACACACACATTCACACACACATTTATACACTAGGGACAATTTTCCAAGGTGCCAATCAACCTACCATGCATTTTTTCGGACCGGGGGGGGAAACCGGAGAACCCGGAGAAAAACCCCCTGAGGCACGGGGAGAACATGCAAACTCCACACACACATGGCTGAGATGGGAATCGAACCTGGACCCTGGTGGTGTGAGGCGAACGTGCTAACCACTAAGCCCCCAGAATAAATTCACAGGAAAATTAATATTCATCCGATTACCATGTAGCACCCCTTATGTGTTAATTCATACATACAGTATACTTTTTAAATACTAAAAAAAATTCAGCTAATTCATGTCAGTCGAACTGAGCAGAACAGTGGCACAATGAATCCAGACTTAGTATACAATCCAACCAATGAATAAAAGGTTTATAGACATGGCATAAAACCATCCCTGATTCACGTGCTACCTAAAATGGCATGGATATGTACAGGTTCTACCCAGAAACAAGAAAAGCACCGTGAGAACTGCAAGCCGCAGGTTCAGGAAGTCGGCTCGAGGACTGCTTTTGCTGCAGAAACACTTCCTCAGCATGACACACTTTCTAGTGCTTTTATTCTATATGTCAACGTACCAACATCCTGTCCAAAACCTTTCAGTGCACACTTTTCTTCAGAAGGCGCAAATAAAACTTATATCATTTATTTTTAAAGACCTTGGATGTTAATGTAAATATATTTTAAAAAAAGACCATTTTTAAGAACACACAGAAATCCCAGGATGATAAATACTCTGGGTGTCAAAAACATTAACATTAATAAAAAGAGAACAAACAATTAATACTCTGTTACAAAAATAGAAATACTGTTAATAAAAGTAACAATTTCCACACATAAGTAGGAGAAAGATTGCAAAATTCCACAAAGTAATTCCAAATGTGTTCCTTCATTTTTAGTAAAGATGAATTCATTTTATGTAAGGGAAAGAGTATGTAGCATTTAAAGGAAAAAATCTGCTAACAATAAGGGGAATGAACGGAATCCAAATGGAATCCAAATACTCCTTATACTGATTAACGTTCACACTACCATACCATATGGACCATGTACATTAATGGGAGACACAAAAACAGCCCATTCAAACATGTTTCATGTTCACTTCCCAAAGCAAAATGTTCACGTGAACAATGACTTTCTTCCTTGAAGAAAATTTCAAATATACACTTTTACCCACTTATTTCTATGAATTCTTTTTCTAAATATAGTGGAATTTACGGCATTGGAAGCAGTTCTGTCGCTTGAAACGAATCAGATGAACACCGCCATCCGTTTTACTCAGCGAGTGATTTTTTTCTTCCAGTGATCGAGACGCTACAAAGCAGTGAAACCTACATACAGTGAGTGGTTACACAGAAGACAGGTAGAAGAGTATGTGAGAGAGAGCGATAGAGAGAGAGAGAGAGAGAGAGGAGAGAGGAGAGAGAGAGACAGAGAGAGGCGAGAGATGAGAGAGGGAGAGAGAGAGATAGAGAGAGAGAGAGAAAGAGAGAGGAATAGAGACTGCAAATAGCATAAAAATGCTTAAAAATAAACTTTAAAAGCATTGTATATATGGACTGTGCACCTGATCAAATAAACCAATTCAAACAAAGGTCTAAAAGAATTTCAGTGGTTATTGTATGAAAAAGATAAACATTTCTAAATGATTAATATAGTTAAATGGGAGAGAAGAAAAGTAAAGTATGCATACAAATATAAACACGTGTATTTATTTAAAGAATAATACCTTATTTGTCCCTGTGTGTTCTGGTTGTTTGGCAGTAGTGGAGTTGCCTCTGTAGCCATTGCTTCCTGTGTGCCCTCAATCTCTGTATTTCGGTCTATATGGTCGGCATCATGGTATAGAATAATGTAAAGTGAAACCGAAACAATATATGCGTCAGACATCATGTATTGTACACAGACAAAAGAGCGGAGGAAATAACATGAGAAAATCTCTGATCTGTGTTTTCATGTTTGTGTGTGTGTGTGTATGAGGGAGGTGGTGGCTTAGTGGTTAAGGTGTTGGACTCTGGACCAGGAGATCGCAGGTTCAAACCCCACCCCCACCAAGCTACTACTAGTGGGCCCTTGAGCAAGGCCCTTAAACCCTCAATTGCTCAGTTGTAAGTCGCTCTGGATAAGGGCGTCTGCCAAATGCTGGAAATGTAAGTGTTTTTGTGTGTGTGTGTGTGTGTGTGTGTGTGTGTGTGTGTGTGTGTGTGTGTGTGTGTGTGTGTGTGTGTGTGTGTGTGTGAGCATTCATAATTGTTTATTCACTCTTGAGAGCGTTGATTGTTTAACAGGTTTAAGAGGCACAAAGGACCTCTGGACAAGTCCTTTCAAAATGCTGTATAAATACATCCCTGTTTATGAATGTTGCACTGAATACGTTATCGCTCGGAAGTAAAAACTTCATATGATAGAAGATTACAGGGTTAAAATGTTCAAGAGCCCCTTTAATTGGTTTTATAGTCTTTTTTAAACGATTGTGTCAAATTAAATGCATTGCTGTGCTTTTTGCAGTAAATAATTGTGCTTTAATTTGCAATTACATTTGCCAGATGCCTTTATACATTTGCAATATTTACATTTGCAGTATTTAGCAGACGCCCTTATCCAGGGCGACGTACAAGAAGTGCTTTAGGTCTCCATCTAAGGACACATTTATTCATGAAGGGTAGATACAAACTTAAGTACAAGCGTAGACAGGGTTGAGCGTTTTTTTTTTTTTTTAATGGATTCCTGGACAGTGAGAGGAAAGACACAACGTCTTTATACAAAGTCATTTACTATTATCTCATATGTACACCCATGCTGAAGGCCTTGGCCAGCGGCCCAATGGTCTGTGATCGAATCTCTAATCTCCGGTAACATCACAAACTGTCTGGTTTTATTTCTCACATAATTTCTCACAGGACAACAGAGATTGGAAGCACAAACAGTTTGCACTTCTTAAGTAGGTTTTTCTAGTATCAGTACTTTTACTTCGGTCAAACTGTGGAGCTATTGTTTAACAGTTTAATCCATAAGCAATTTTAATAGAATATCTTATTTTTCATGTATATATTGTAAAATCAAATCAAATTTATGCAATTATTTATATCGAATCAATTGGGTTCATTTTTCAGGTTTATCAATAGGGGTTTGTCTTCTTAAGTGAAATCTATCCACATTATATTTACAGAACTGTTTGCGACAGTCATTATATCAACCTACGACGAGATAGAGATACTACTCAATAGTGCATGCATTTCAGTAGTGCATGCGTACTAGTGCAAACACACACTTCCCATATTTTGTAAACTGCCCGCTATCGCTGCTTTGTTCAATAACCCAAATCCCACTGAGATTTTAATCTAAGTGAGATATATTTTTCTAGGCATATATTTTCTTCGGTTCCTAGTTTGAGAATGTCCTGGCTTTGATTTGTTTTTTCTTTTGTTTTTTTTTTTGCACAAAGCAATCAAGTCATTTTGCGTGTTGTTTAAGTTTTACGTAACTATACTTTAATTATACATGTTAAAAAAATCTTTAATATATTAGTAAGCTTAATAGGTTTTATAAAAGTATATAGCATAATTAAACACCCATATACAGTATAATCGAGGGTCCTGGATCCTATAATAAGAAATGATATATACAGTAGATTATATACTTTTATATTCCATAATTACCATGTAATTAAATAAAGAATCAATTAATACATTACTAGCTTTTATACGAAGCTGGAGTGAAAGCACAGGGTCAGCCATGTATATAGCACCCCGGCCCAGCTTGCTGAAGAGATGGTTAAGGGTCTTGCTTAAGGGCCCAACACTTTCAGCTTGGTGATACTGGGATTGGAAAATTTTAGACTCAGCAGATTTTACTGATCCTATCTGCTACATATTGAAAAGTCAAAACAGTATGAGCATGGTCATAATGACGTTTTCTTTATTTTTCAGAATAGTTCTGTAGTTCTGTATTATCAGGATGTATAATAATGATATATTTTGAATGACTTTTTCTTCAGTACTTATTTTCTTAGTAACTCAGTAGCTTCAAAATGGAATTTCTTTGACAGGTATGCTGATGTCAAGCATGTTGAAGTTATATTCCGGTAATGACAAAGAACAGAAATGCAGATCATGCAAAAAGAAAAACAGAAAAACAGAAACTGTGGAAAAAAGTCCATACAGCTCTCCTGAGGGTGAAGAAAATAAAAGGGAACTCATATTCCATTTATTTGGCACGACACTGGAAATACCGCAAGTTGCACAGTTCATAGCATATTTGTAAGTACTATGTATGATACATATCACTTAGTATGAGTAATAATAATAATAATAGTCATAATAATAATGGTAATATTCTTATTATCGAATATATATGCCGATATATTGATATGCATAATAATAATAGATTTGAAAGATTATAGTAAAAGCAAAATCCGTATTCCATACAAAATTCAAGTATGATATATATATATATATATATATATATATATATATATATATATATATATATATATATATATATATATATATATATATATATATATATATTCATTCATCATCTTCTACCGCTTTATCCGATCTCCGATCTTCCCTCGGGTCACAGGGAGTCTGTGAATATCTCAGGCGTCTATGGGCATTAAAGCAGGACACACCCTGGATGGAATGCCAACCCTTCGCAGGGCTCACACACACGGCACACACACACACTCCCACACACACACACACTAGGGACAATTTTTCAAGGTGCCAATCAACCTACTCGTGCATGTTTTTTTTTTGGACCTGGGAGGAAACCGGAGAACCTGGAGGAGAAAAACCCCCTGAGGCACGGGCAGAACACGCTACCACAACAGGAAAATGAAAACTCCACACACACATGGCCAAGACAGGAATAATCTGACTATTCAACTAACTTTAAACTTTAAAGTTTGGCTTAATATTTTAAAATATTATAACAAATGTTTTAATAATATATTTTTTAATAGTGTTGTGGTATATATATATATACTATATATATATATATATATATATATATATATATATTTATTTTATTTTTTTTTTTTTTTACATTTTTATAGAAAAGAAAGAGCAGCTTAATGACAAAAAAATGCAAAGTGCACAAATAGAAAATTAAAAAAAAAACTTTATTTTAGACAATAATATCTAACTCTCCGCAATGGTGAAGGTGCGTCCTGTTCTGAAATAGTTCTCGATTTCCTCCAGCGTTCGCCCTTTTCGTTTCAGGCACACACTTGGCTGTGAAGATGATGTTTATGACGCAGATCACAGAGAAGAACAGAAAAGGTGCAAAAAGTCCATATGCCGCCTGTGTGAGATAAACCAATGTAAAAGGGAACTGTATGCTATACTTTGCACAATACTGGAAAATACAAAATGTGACACATTCCATATGTAACACCACACAGTCTTTTCAGCTCTTTGCAAGGTCCTATTAAACTGCCTTTTTCTGTATATCAAATCAGAATGTATTGCAATCCTAGTTATAAATAAAATAAAATGCAAAATATAATTTTATTTTGTAGCTGGAATTTTCCTGAGAGTTTCAGTAACCATCAAATAAAGCTTTTTTTTATATTGCTTTTCTAATATCATCCCTGACTGATGGTATTGTTAGTCTGTGCCCTGATGACCATGTATAAGAATATATGCATTGATAGATGTGCATGTGGAGTTAAAAGAAAAAAGTGCTATGACTCTTACCACTGCGTGCATGAAGATTTGTGTCAGTGCAAAAGCAGTGATCCAGCTGACCACTACACACAAGCCTGAGGCAACACCACGCGCTGCCGTCGGGAGGATCTCTGACATCAGCAGCCATGTGATTGGACCCCAGCCCATTGCATAACCTGTTCAGGAAAAAAAAAGCAGAACAAAAACAATAAACGATATATACATTTAAAATGTAATGAAACAATATATTTAAAGAAAAAAAGCAAAAATAACGTATAAAAGCCTTGTCATTGCCATTGTGTTTCTATAACAGCATGCTAAAAAATTATTTTTTTAACATTTAAAGCATTTTCTCTATCAATTGGTACATAGAAATACATTAAAATAAATCATTATTTGGAACGGATAGTGCTTTGAGATGTTGTTTTACAGGCGCTATATAAAATTCATTTATTCATTCATCTTCTACCTCTATATCCGATCTTCCCTCGGGTCACGGGGAGTCTGTGCCTATCTCAGGCATCTATGGGCATTAAGGCAGGGTACACCCTGGATGGAATGCCAACCCATCACAAAGCACACACACACACACACACACACATTCACACACACACACACATATTTTCCAAGGTGCCAATCAACCTACCGTGCATGTTTTTGGACCGGGGGGGGGGGAAACCGGAGAACCCGGAGAAAAACCCCCTAAGGCACGGGGAGAACATGCAAACTCCACACACACATGGCCGAGACGGGAATCGAACCCGGGCCCTGGCGGTATGAGGCGAACATTCTAACCACTAAGCCACCGTGTCCCCCAAGATTATTATTATTATTATTATTATTATTATTATTATTATAAAAACTACATACTGAAAGAAGATGATATGTTTTTTCAGGTCCCCAATAACATCTTTTCGCTGTTTACTTCTTAGGAAAGGGGAAGGATCAAGAATATTGTATAAGTCTTGTATTTTGATAGAAACTGAAAAGAAATTAGAGCTAATCTCTTATAGAGAAAATAACCACCCAATTCCTGTTTGTGTTCATTTCAGTTGTGTTCATTAAAGTAGAGCTCTGAGTGCAATGCTCTGATTCTGAAAGGTCAGCTCTGATTGAGAAACACATCTTGTGTTTCTGATGCATGGAACATAATGCTACCATAAAAAGTTCAATGATAGCTCATAAAGCATATTATGCTTCACAATGATGAATCTAAGAAGAGTCATACAATAAGTAAATATGAGTACATCTAATATTGTCTTATTAACAGAGATATTAAAAAGATTATTCAATGCTTATGGATGTTATTTCATCCAGAATTATTTACAGCCATGGATATTTGTAAAAAAAAAATATTTAATCAACTATGTGTATTTTCGTTGCAATTTAATATGAGGGAAATCACTTTGTCCACATTGTTAACGATCTATGAATGCAAATTTAACCATTATTAATTATAGTAGAACACACAATAATGTTTTTATAGGGAAAAAAATTAACTGTACTGCCAGAACATGGATTATTATTATTTATATTTAATAACAATTAGGTTTTTAACCTAAGAGGTGTTTTATTCCTCTTATACAACACCATTTTTCAAAGTGAAACACACCTGTGCCTTTCTGGGCATAATGATCTTTCTATTACATAATATGGTGTAATGAAATAGAAAAAAAAAAAAAAAAAAAGAGAATTTTACTATTCCTTCTGACTATTATAAAGTGCTGACACTGGAGAATTCTTTAATGAAAGAATTTTTGCATGAATAAAAGCCTTGAAGGCAGGGCTGCTGCCAGAGCTGCTATTAATCACACCAAAAAAAACGGACTGGTTTAGGGATTAATGATAAGATCACATGAATCACTTCTTTTCAGATTTGATATTCTAGTTAATAAACAGCTCGATTGCGCAATCTCGTATAGAAACCAACGAATACACGATGAACGTGATGAACTTACCAAATATAATGAACATGATGCTGATGAGAGGGATTAGTGTACTGGAGGTTAAGGCTCCTTGTGCATCTGCTACAGACGGGACCCCACCAGTAATGTTTAGATCATTACACTGGGGTTTGTGGGTATATATGGTCATTGTCAGTGAGGCCAGAAACATAATAAATGCTGAAAAAAAAGAAAAATTACGAATGATCACATTCATCAAATATGGCAGAAGTGCTGAGTATGCAAAAAAAAGTAACTGAAAGCTGTTGCGCAATACAAACCTGACGTGTACAGCAGCGCTTTCCTGCCAGCTTTGTCCATCAAACTGGCTGCAATACCAACAGAGAGCAGTCGAACACATCCTACTACTGCGGCATCGTACTTGGGTGCCTAGATCACATTTAAAAAAAGACAAAAAAACATACGGACTCAGACAAACACACAACACTGAATACGATTGTATAGCTGTTCAAAGCCACTCACCAGTGAAACGGCGGCTTCCTCAAAAATGGGCTGCAGATAAACCAAGATAGGTGTAATACCCGTCATCTGCTGCAGGAATCTCATGCAGACGGAGATCAGGATTGGTTTGTAGAAGAAAGGACTCTTAAGATCTGTCAGATGTATTCCAGTCTATTGGGCAGTTAAAATGAGAGTTATCTCTATGGTACATGACCTTCTCTGGGTTCCCCTGGGCCACAGTTTTGATTTTACACCATGGAAAATTGTCCCTAGTGTGTGTATGTGAGTGTGTGTGTGTTTGTGTGTCCTGCAATGGGTTGGCATTCCGTACAGGGTGTGTCCTGGCCTGATGCCCCAAGATGCCTAAGGATCGGACAAATCGGTATCATGAATGAATGAATTTACCTGGGCATTGATATTGCGCTCGATCTGATTGAGTTCACTGAGGTAGTTTGAATCAGGACCCCTGAGCCACTGCAGGGCCCTGATGGCTTCGTCCCGTTTGTCATTGGTGATGAGGTAACGCGGGGAGTTGGCATGAAGCACAGCAGAAAGAGCATAAGCAGAACAGGAACTTCCCCAGCTACAGCTAGCCAACGCCACGGCAGAACCAAGCCTATGTGGTAAGAACGGAAATCCCACGTTATTCAGATTTTTCTTTAGATTCCAATAAACATCTCAAATCTTATTGAGCAAGGAGAAAAACCTCAGGGCTTCAGGATAAACACTTTGGAGTGTTTCTCACAGCAGGTGTGTTACGTACCTAGAAGATAGAGTGCCAAGCTTCCAAAGACAGCCATTATCTGCGGAGTAGATCCCAGAGCTCCTCGGACACCTGGGTGTGCAATCTCTGACACGTAGACCTGCCATAGTAAAGCACAATTACGCTTCGAACATATTCCCTAGGTGCTAATCAATATTCATTTGGCAAGTTGGCTTTGGCATTATGTGCTAATCCAATCAGAGAGAACGGAAGTGTATCAACGGAAGAGTTCCATTACCTAGTACCAGAACAACATTACATGATAGATGCAAATTTGAATGTATTTTTCTATACTCCATTTGCATAAGTAGTATTTTTAATATTTAAATCTGACATTTTTAATGACTCACCCCCTTGGGTCAATATTTAGTTTTACAGAGTAATGCTAATAATACTGTAGAACCATTTTTAGGTATACCTCTTTTTTTTGTTTGTTTTTTGTGCAGATTTTGCCGATACATTTAGGTTAATTAGCTCAAGTTCACTGGATTAAGACTTCTGTAAGGCACCGTATGTAAGAATTCAACCTGGATCGCCTTTCTATGGCTGTTCTAAAAAAAATAAATAAATAAGGGAATTTTGAGACATGAAGTCTGATTCCTGCCTGAGGAAAAACCTACAGGAATGGAGCTGGCTGTAATTCCACCAGCGACGCCTGTGAGCAATCTCCCCAGGAGAAGCAACCACACTTTATTCGCCGCGGCCATCATGAGAAAGCCCGCCGTGGAGGGAATTACGGAGATCATGATGCTGTGCTTCCTTCCAATTCTGTCATTCATCACCATGGAGCTCAAGCCTCCTACTATAGCGCCGATCGCGAAAACAGACTATTCGAGGAATGGAACAGAATCAGAATCAGAAATGTATTGCACATCTACACACACTTGTACAAAAACACAATTGTGGTCAGAGCTGAATAATTGCACAAGTTCTTTTGTGAAACAAAGCTGAACCCAGATTTAAGGATGGGTTTTTCCACCTAATGAAAAAAAGGAAGAATGAATATCCAAAAATAAAATTTCCTAAAACAGCTGCACAGGTATTTCAGGAAATTGTATGAAAACAAAAGATTTCGCTTCATATATTGCTCGTAAAAAATATATATAATTTAAAAAAATATATATAAATACACATATTGCTTCCTACCCCAAACCAGGAAATTGTATGAACGTCCATAAACAGATTCGGATCGTTTTCCACCTGAAGCTGCGGAATCACGGCAGAAGGGAATACCATGGCATATAAGCAGCCCCAGAACCAAAAATAAAATTTCCTAAAACAGCTGAAAAGGCAGCAAGAAACAGAAAGGTATTTCTGTTGGAAAACAGAACAAATGAAATGTCAAATAGATCTTAAACTTCTGAATCAAATCTGAACTGTAAACTTGGAGATGGTCTTATAGCCTTACCTTTACACATGCTTGTCAATCTCTTGGGTATTTCCTTTGCTGCTCCTCGATAGTACACACCAATCACCAATCACCAACGACAAAATGGAGCCATATATATAGAATGGCTGTTAAAAATAAGCTAATTATGGATATATATATGTCCCTTTGGTATTTTCTGTGTTTTCTATATATTTTTGTATGCCTGTTTCTTTTTTATGAGTTATCATTTTTTACATATTCTATTGAATGGTTATTTGTATGAATATGTCTGACGTTTTCATTGGTTAACATTTATAGAATATTTTAGCTTTATTATACTTTTTTAAAGTTATATTTGTACTTTTTGTTCATTGACAAAAGGGTACCAACAATTTTGTACACGTGGTTATTTATTTATTTATTTTATTTTTTTGGTATTATTATATATATATATATATATATATATATATATATATATATATATATATATATATATATATATATATATATATAGTGAAATGACACTATATGACACTATGTGAGAGACACAATATAGTGAGAGACACTATGCATTTTAAGTAAACAAAAATAAAAAAATAGTAACATAGGAGAGCAAAAGGAGGGAGGAAGAGTGTTTACCTTCTTTTATACTGGTTGTTCTTTCTATTCAGCAGTAACGGCGTTGCTTCGCTCTCTTCTGAAGCCATCGCGTCCTCTCTCTGTCTCTGTGTCTAAAACGATTTCTGATAGCAGATTATATATTTCTGCCTAAACTCAACCCCAGACAATGTGTGTATGTTTAAGAAACCTTGGACTTTTTGCTTTGCCGAGCCTGACATAAAAGTGTGAGAGGAATTGAGGAAGCAGTTACTAAAATAGGGAGTAGGAGACGAAGACCCATGTTTTTTTTTTCCTTCTTAACAAACTGTGTGTGTCGCAACTTCATAGATCACAATCCTTAATACTTAATTATGGAGGGGGTGTGCACTCATGCAGCATGTTTGTGAGTGTTTGTTGTGTGTGTGTGTGTGTGTGTTTTGGTATTCTGGAAGTCTCCTAGCACTCCTAAACAAATACACACACACACATAGAATATGTGGTTTGAAAGACCTAGAAAGGGAGATACTGTTATGGACAATTATATGGTACAGTTACTCTGGGAAATGTCTATTTTATATATTTGATTTATTTTATTTTATTTTATTTATGTTAGAAATAGAGTAACCTTGTACTCTAGCAAGTCTTTTTTTTTTAATGGATAAAAAAAACAATGGCTCATTTGTCCACCTGTTTTCAGGTCGTAGATGTGATGAGTCCAGGGTCCTTTGGCCTGACTTTTATTGTAGAAGACCGACATTCATGGAATACACAATGAAGAAGGTATGAAAAAAAAAGAAGTTGATTTAGCTTTAAATCCTTCTTGAACCTGACTTATTACATGTTTTTACATGCCTAGGTGGAATGTGTTGATGAAACTAGAGCCAAATCGAAGCCTACAAGAGGTAGAACAAGTGTCTCTATGCCTGTGTGACTGTGTGACAAATCATTTTTGTTTTATTGTTTTGATTTGATTTGTGTTTTTCCTAGGCGTTATGTCTGATCGGTGTGGATCACCCAAACATCGTCAGATATAGGCAATTGTTTATATCATGGGACAAACATGTAAGATTTGTTAGTAGTAATTGCTGTTTGTTTATATCATGGGACAAGTGTTACATGTAGCTTTGTTAGTATTATAGTTGTTATTAGTAGTGCTGGTGTCATATATATATATATATAGTATATATATATATATATATATATATATATATATATATATATATACTCACCAACCACTTTATTAGGCACACCTCTCCAACTGCTTGTTAATCAGCCAATCAAATGGCAGCAATTCAATGCATTTAGGCATGTAGACAAGGTTAAGACGATCTGCTGCAGTACCGAGTATCAGAATGGGAAAGAAAGGTGATTTAAGTGACTTTGACCTTGGCATGGTCGTTGGTGCCAGACAGGCTGGTCTGAGTATTTCACAAACTGCTGACATACTAGGATTTTCACGCACAACCATCTCTAGGGTTTACAAAGGAGGAGACTGGTTCAAGCTGATAGGAAAGCAACAGTAACTCAAGTAACCACTCTTTACAACCGAGGTATGCAGAAGAGCTTCTCTGAATGCACAACATGGCGAACCTTGAGGCGGATGGGCTACAGAAGCAGAAGACCATACCGGGTGCAACTCCTGTCACCTAAGAATAAGAAACTGAGGCTACAATTTGAATAATCTCCGACTGGTTTCTCGAACATGACAATAAGTTCCCTGTACTCAAATGGCCTCCACGACAAACCTCTTGCAATTGCGTGATGCTATCATGTCAGTGTGGACCAAAACCTCTGAGGAATGTTTCCAGTACCTTGTTGAATCTATACCAGGAAGGAAGGTATAGCTCAGTGGTCTACGGCGCTGGGCTGCTGATCGGAAGATCCGGGTTCGAGCCCGGGTATGGCCAAGCTTGGGTCCTTGAGCAAGACCCTTAACCCTCTGTGCTTCAGGAGTGCTGTATCATGGCTGACCCTGCACTATGACCCCAGCTACGAACAACAAGCTGGGATATGCGAAGAAAGAGTTTCACTGTGCTGTAATGTGCTATAAAGGCTATTCTTCTTCTTCTTAAGGTAGTTCTGAAGGCAAAAGGGGCACTAGTAAGGTGTACCTAATAAAGTGGCCTGTTTGTGTGTGTGTGTGTATATATATATATATATATATATATATATATATATATATATATATATATATATATATATATATATATACACCATATCATTTAAGGCAAGTCATTCTTATATAGATATCATCATCCATGCTGTCAATGGTGATGGACTGCTCATATGCGACCACCCTCAAAATAGTCATTTCTTCTCAAAGGCAGCAAAAGAAAAGGTTTGAAGAAAAGGTATCATTTACATTAAATCTCACACTTGAGAAATTTTCCAGCTGTCCAACAATTTCGCTTGTCCTTCTCTTCCGGAATAATATCGTCGTCTATTGTATTTTCTGTATACAGTGCTTCCAGATGTTCTTGGGGCAAATGGTGAGCGCCGTGGCCTACCTCCATAACCGAAACATTTTACACAGGTTAATAGATGTATCTATACTGAATGTACATGTACATCATACATTTGATTGTTTATCATTTCTATTGTAGTTTTGATTAATGATATTTCGTTTACCGTCCAAATCATTGTGTTCGATTTCCAGAAATCTAAAACCATCCAACATACTGATGAAGTGGTGACTGGGTTGTTTCGTATATGTGATTTTGCAACAGCGACTATCACACAAGATCGACCAAAGGTTCATCGCATCAAAGAGAGTACGTTTATGTAACAGAATCATGCTAGTGTTAAGAGTTTGCATTTATTATCCTGCGTTTTTATGCGCTTAACAACATTCAATGAAACTTGTATAAACAGTAAAGGAATGGGATAACATCCAATCTGTAAATGACAACAACAACAAACAGGTAAATTGTTTTGAGCATGTTACGGGGCGGGTATTGTTAGTAAAGGTTATATATGGTTTAGTAAATAGTGTTCGAATTTCTTCTTTAGTTTCCATTTGGTAAAGCAGACTGTGGGTACGGTGGTTTAGTGGTTAGCACATTCACCTCACACCTCCACGGTCCGGGTTCGATTCCCGTCTCGGCCATGTGTGTGTGGAGTTTGCATGTTCTCCCTGTGCCTCAGGGGGGTTTTCTCCGGGTTCTCCGGTTTCCCCCCGGTCCAAAAACGTGCACGGTAGGTTGATTGGCACTTTGGAAAATTGTCCCTAGTGTGTGTGTGTGTGTGTGTGTGTGTGTGTGTGTGTGTGTGTGTGTGTGTGTGTGTGTGTGTGTGTGAGTGAGTGTGTGCCCTGCGATGGGTTGGCATTCCATCCAGGGTGTATCCTGCCTTAATGCCCATAGATGCCTGAGATAGGCACAGGCTCCCCGGATCAGATAAAGCGTTAGAAGAAGAATGATTGAATGAATGAATGAATGAATGACTGCGCATTCATTGGTTTATTCATTTTTTGTGTGTAGTTTAATGGCGCTCTTAATGAGCAAA
>JACRUU010000020.1:11385263-11415263 GCA_030449085.1 Kryptopterus vitreolus
TTATTCACAGGAATCTCACTGACCAAAGTCTACAACTGTTCACATACATTCTGGCTAAGTTTATCCGAACTGTCCCTATAGGCATTCAAGACCGAAGATTCAATCAGATGAATGTTTCTTGTTTTTTTACGCGTTTTATGAGAAAATAAATGTAACAGCATACACACTTCTAACACTTCTAATACAATCCGTTGTCCTTTTATTTAAACATAAACAACTTTAATTAAAAACAATTCCCTCGTACGTTCTATAAAATATTACATTCCAGAAAATAGTAAAAAGAAATAAAAATAGCTTAACACACAACAAAAGAGCTGCATTTTATATACACATGGTAGTCCAACACTTATCTATTGTAGTCTCACTTATCGTTAATTTCAGATCTTAATTGATTTTACTACAATACTAATAGACAATGTTGTCATTGATATGAGATTACATTTATACATACAACAAAATAGTATTCTAATGTGGTGATTTAAAGCCCCCTAGCGTCCTGGAGGACCCATTCAGTACAATTCAACAGTTGAGACACACTTTCTCTTTCAGAGATTTTTCTTTATTAGGGGTTCAAGCAAGTAGTGGGAAACCCTATTGTTATTGTAGTGATTATTATTATTATTATTATTATTATTATTATTATTATTATTATTATTATGCCCGAAAACTGATCGTGTAAAAAAACTGTAAGTCCTAGAGACTTGAAACTTGACTGATGGTAGAGCTCAATTTGGGAAGAGACAAAATCTCAACCCAGTTGGACAATTTATCCTACACTCAAAACTTAGATATTTCTGGAATCCTTGTCTCTGGAATCCTCATTGATGGTTTTATGCTGCAAATGTTTTTTTAATGGTTAAAAACCTAAAAACTAGTCCTAGTTTTTTGCGGAATCAGAACAAAACCAGTGTAGAAATGCTCAGTAGAAATAGCTTATCAATAATTATCCAAAAAAAACACTTTCGAATCACTGTTGCAACAGCTCACCTAAATGTTCAAATAGGCAGGGCCATATTGGCACAAATGGATATAACTCCTGAACGCAATGATATATCTTCATGAAACTTGGCACAACGTTGTATGTCCTGAATCATTGGTTAAATCCAAAAAATGCATAGCTGTACCAATTAACAGCTCCAAACAAAGAAAATAACTTTTCAGTTACTTTGTATAGCTCCACCTAGTGGCGAACCTAGGCATTAGCTACACAATAGCCACTGGGGGGTGCTATCCATGCAGCCTTCATGAAGGCAAGGTGCACTGTGAAGTCACAGAGTGTATGGAATCATGTAGTAAACAAAAATGTGTTAAATATCCAGAATTTGTTTTATATTTTTCAAAGCAACTACCTTTCGATTTGATTATCGCTTTGTACACTCTTAACATTTTCTCAATCTGCCTCATGAGTTAGCCATCCGGAGTGGATTTCCAATGGAAAAAAAAGTGCTTAGTTTGCTCCTTTTCCTACACTCACTAGTCAAATTCAACCCAAACCATCGCAACTGCATATATACTGTATGAAAAGAGGCTTAGGTAAGATTAGCTTCGGGTTGGGTTCTAATAGCCCAGAAGATGGGTGAGTCATGTTAGAGAGTAAGGGCACGGAGAGTTTGTTCCACAACACTTTAATGAGAAGTTGAGTACATCGATGTCTTTCACGTCTCAGACGAGTGGAGGAATGTTGATTGTTTGGAATTGATGTGTTGAGCAGAGTCTAAGTGAAGAGTGGTGAAGTGAGGTAAAGGAAGTGACTAGACTTCACTTCTTAAGGAAATACATCCTACAAAACCTAGAGGTGTGTTTGGGGAGTCATTGTCCATATAAAACAAACAAACACCCTTAATGTGACTATATCACAAATGGCTAATCTCCCACACTATCACGCATCCTCCACCATGCTTTTACAGTACAAACCACACATTCAGCAACTAATCATTCATGATCTCCACATCTAACATAGACACGCTGGCTAAACAAAACAAACAAATGGATAATATAGGCCGGAATAACACAATCTAATCTGAACTATAGGTGTTGAAACATGTCAGCCACATTGAACTCAGTAAAATGTTTATGTAAACTTCCCTGATTCCCGAGGCTGGCAATTCTATTCAACTTCTCTTCTGCAGCAGAGGTAGCTCTTGGTATTCCTTTCCTAAGACAGTGAACGAGAGCCTCTTTCATTATGGTTTAAAATATGAATTACATATGAATTTGTACAGTAGCTGTCTTCTATACTCAACCTTTCCTCTGAGGATGACAAACTTATAGTTTAAAGTAAATTTGAGAAGGCAAATGGAAACCAACCTCATGAATATAGTGGAAGAAAGCCATGTCAAGTTGTCATTAAAGCTATTGCTGGGGGGGGGGGGGGGGGGGGGGGTTAAAACAGACATCCACAACTATCACTCTCTATACTTAAAGGTAAACATAAGTAAATTCGAATATAAAGTCGTTAACCATAAACTACCCCCCTCGGCGACGTGCTCCAGCGCGACAACCAGCGACGGGAAACCGGAACAACGGGTCTGTGGACGCGACACAAAATGGAGTCGCTGCGCCGCTTTTAACTTTCTGTTTCTTTTTCGGTTCTCGGCTCTACGGCAGCACCGAAGCGGCGTCTGCCCAAGAGCCCCAGCACCCGGCCTCGTTTCCATTTCTTTTTTTATACCTCTCCCTCAGTTTAATACAACCCAAAGCTCATTGAAAACCTTAATGGAACACTTTGGTCGGTAAAGCTGCTGGTTTTCGAGTTACGCCCCGACCTTTAACGGTTTAGCAGAAAGCTAAGCAGCGCTAGCCTCACTTCCTGGTTGCACAACCGTATCCTTGAAAGCTGAGACCAAACGAGTTTTCAGGCGAGCTGGAGGAGGAAAAAAATAACACAGATAGACACCTACCGAAAGTATGACTGCTTAGCCTGTATGGGATCATTCAAACATTTTATTGGATATCTAATAAAAACAACACGTGTGTATATATATATATATTTCGACGAAGCGCAGTAAAGGAAAATCGATGTGATTCTATCAAGAGGAACGCAGAAACGCCAGCCAATGCCTCGCCTTCATGGAGAATGACACTACTATACCGAAAGAAGGTGAACATCTTCCTCTCCCCCCCCCCCCACCATACTTATTAAACCAGCTCGTTATTGTTATAGATAATATAATCCTTGCCTGGCTGCTTTTCCTAACTGGGTTAGTACATGTTTAATATAACAGATAGAGTACTGCGGGCTTTTTTTTTGTAGCAAGCTAGCTGGCTGGCTAAAGCAAGCGCTTGCGTGTTTACTGTATATAGCTTTCTCTCTCTCTCTCTTTCTCTCTCTTCTAACCCTATGGAGGATTTTCTGAGCGAAAACTCGTGATCTACCCGGGATTTGGACACCGAGATAAAACCTGGTTTCAAAGTCAGTTGATGCGATTAGAATAATAATGGCACCTGATCTAATAATAAGAACTGTATAAACGCTTATAAACGCTTTAATTGGATGTCCGGGACTCATCCAGTGTAGTGCAGTGACCGGGGAAACAGCAGGAACTTAATGTCTTGAAACCAAAAATGATGATGATTATTATTATTATTTATAAAAATTAGGAATGACAAAGCACGCCACACACTTCTGATTTAATAATTCAATACTAATTTTGCATTAGATTGCATCTGCATTGGAATGGTGCCTATCGTACCTATTAAACCAAAACTAGGAATGGTTATTTAGACAGATTTTTTAACCTCCCCCATTCCCTTTGTTGAAATCGACAATAATTATACTTTAAATCAATGTTGTTGTTGTTTTTCCTCATAATACATATGGGGGGAAAATGTGACACCTTTACTGAGCATATAACCCACCTTTTTGTTATAAATATACACATAACAAAAAAGGAAACCCGGATTAGTATCTAAATACCAATTTGCAGGTCCTTTGAATTTTGTAATGTTTATAAAATTATCGTTCATATTTTTTATACAACAAAATAAAATAATAAAGATTTCTCGTATTGCCAGCCAAAGGTGTTCTTCACTATTTGCAGTTTTCATCCCAGAGCAGTTCAGTTTCATTTAGCTTAGCATCGATATTTGTAGATATTATGGTAAATCATATCATAGTAATAATGTATGAATTGAATAAGACATTGTTCTGAAAATTTAATAGTTTGATGATTTTTTGTTTGTTTTAGAACATTTCATTCAAAAATGTTTTGGGGTAAAAACACTAATTATAAATAGAGGGTCAGTTTAATAAAACAGCATCCACTGTTTCATGAAAAGATTCGTCTGTATTTGCAGGTCTTCTTGAGCCAGTGTTTTCTGGCTCAGTAACCTTTGAAAGCAGTATTTTACATCCTCTTCGAAACAGCTATTTGTATGAGGAATCCAAAGAGTCTTTTACGTACAATTCAGCACTGTTAGTCAAGAATCCGGTCCTACAAAAGAGAGTAAGTATACGCATCCATTTTACATGTTTGTTCCTTGTGGTCTTCCTGAGCAAACATATCCAGATTAATATATATTTTTATAATCTTCTGTCCCCATGTTTTGTTCCACAGTATAATGCTTTTCGTGCTGAAAAACGTAAAAATGGCTACTCCGAAGAGGAACTCGAGGAGTCATTTGGCTTCTTCTTGGTCGACGACAAATCCCGGGTATATGCAATAACCATCATGGACCTGTTTTTAAGTCCAGTTAATGAGTGATTAAACATTCTGACCATCTGTTCACCTTTATTTAAAGGCGAAAACACTTGCGGAAACCGGCCTAATTGCGGGCCATGGGACATGCACCACTCTTGGGGATTGTTCAAAGGGTAACTATCATTACAGTTGCGGATTTATTTGAGAATAGTAGGTGTGTGGGTGTGCATGGCAGACTTTAATGGGGTTTAGTGTGTGTGTGTGTGTGTGTGTGTGTGTTAGCTGGAATGTGGTTTTTCAGCTTTAGCGAATTGAACATCATTGAGCTTGCATGCAACCATTTTTTTTTGCATTCAACAATATTAAAAGTGAACTATTAGGGCTCAGGACACTGAACGGAATGTCCAATATGAATAAATATGATATAATGCATTGAGGGAAAGGGCAATATTCAAATGGCTGAGGAAGTGAAAATTAGTTTCAGTTTCTACTGTAACTGAACCGCATCGTGATAAAGCAGACTCCGTACAGTTAAGCAACTCCGCCAGGTCACACATACTGTTTTAAAGACACTGTCCCCCTGTATTTATTCAATTCCCAACACTAGGCTAGACAACCACTAAAAACACAGCGTACGAAATACACGTGTTCGGTTACATAATCATGGCTGGTACAAGCCTGTACACCCCCTACCTCCTCAGCCTATAAATAACAAGCCGCTGCATGTTTAAAATGGAGAGTATGCATGCTATTAGTAAATATAAATTCCTTGCTCTTACCAAGCAGTGTGCAGTGGTGCTGTACTCTGCTACTTATGAAAGTGAAAGCATGAATGTATAGTTTGATATACTCCGGATCAGGAGAAATAGAAACAGAAAGTGTCAGTGGGGAAAGGGCATAAAGAGCAATGTGGTTCCTGTTAGCCAAACATGAAAATGAAACAAACATTCCATAACGGGTTTTCATAGATATAAAACATGGATTAGATTTATTTCTAGGATCATTAAAAAGATAGTAGGTAATTGGGCCTAGATATTTACCTGAATATTGACTTTAGTTAATTAGCTTATGTATTGCAAACACTATACTATATATATATATATATATATATATATATATATATATATATATATATATATATATCGTATATATCCTGGGCTTTCTTGATACTTCGTGTTCTCTTTACATATTTGTCTCACTACTTTTATGAACCCTTGTGATCTACACTTTTTTTTCTACTATTAGTACTCTACTGTAAATAGTAGGCCAAACCTTATCGGTTCAGGCCAGTTGTTTGTACAGTAAGGACAAACAATTTAATTTAATAAGTTACCACTGGTTCTTTTCTTTGATTGTGTCAGTTGTTTTCTGTTAAGGAGCCAAAGCCCGCTAAATCAGTATGCATGTGCAAAAAGCAATATTGAATTGTGTCTTCATGGTGGTTTAGTGGTTAGCACGTTCGCCTCACACCGCCAGCGTCCGGGTTCGATTCCCGTCTCGGCCATGTGTGTGTTGAGTTTGCATGTTCTCCCCGTGCCTCAGGGTTTTTTTTTTCTCCGGGTTCTCCGGTTTCCCCCCGGTCGAAAAACATGCACGGTAGGTTGATTGCACCTTGGAAGAATTGCCCCTTAGTGTATGAATGTGAGTGTGAATGTGAGTGTGTCACCATCCAGGGTGTATCCTGCCTTAATGCCCATAGACGCCTGAGATAGGCACAGGTTCCCCGGGACCCCAGAGGGAAGATCGGATATAGCGGTAGAAAATGAATGAATGAATTGTTTTTTGTTTACATTCATGCTTTCACTTTAATAAGTAGCAGAGTACAGCACCTCTGCACACTGCTTGGTAAGAGCAAGGAATTTATATTTACTAATAGCATGCATACTCTCCATTTTAAACATGCAGCGGCTTGTTATTTATAGGCTGAGGAGGTAGGGGGTGTACAGGCTTGTACCAGCCATGATTATGTAACCGAATTGTTTTTATTAATATGAAATGATTAGAGTTTATTGTACTTTTTTTTTTTTACTTAAAGGAACATTGTTTCGGTGGGACAGTATGCACTGTATAACCGCTGTTTTTTTTGTTTGTTTGTTTTGGCACACCTATGCTAATGTCAATCAACTGGTTTTTCCTGAAAGATTTGCCCATTTGCATGGGTGCACAGCATGTCAGAGCTTGAAAAGCTTGTAGTCAGAAAAAAAAATCTTTTGTGGTTGAAACTGAGGAGATGAGCTTTCATTTGTCAGGGAACATTTTATTTTCTAAGAAAGATTTGAAGTCCTTAGATGAGTAGAAGTCCTGTGCAGAAGGGGGAGACACCAAAAAAAAAGCAAATGTACTTATAGCAAGGTACATGGAGAATTGCTAGGTATTTAGTGTATGGGCAGACTGGTGTGATCGATTTGAAATGTCTGCAATTTGTCTTTGAAACAGGTGTGTATATCTCAAAGTACTCTGACTGCCTTGACCTAAAGCGCTGGTATGATGGGAAGACGGGCTACATCGTTCTTTTAAAGTTAACAAAGGTATTTTTTATACGGCTTCCTTTTATTTTCAAGTATAATGTCTTTGTATGAACATGCATAATTGTGCTATTGATACTTTCTAATGTTTGCAGTAAATTAAAAAAACATTTTCAATAGGGGCGTGTAAAGGAAGTGACGGATAACTACACGCAGAACTTCACACGTCCAACCGCCGGCTTTGACTGTCATGTGTCAGAGCAGCTCAGAGCCGTGTGTGCAACCACCAGTTCCTTTTTAGCATTTGAAAGAACCCAGGTGACATTGAAGTCATTGTTTGTCCAATTCAGCTTTGCCTCTAAACTGCAAAAAAAAACAATTATCACACACAAGAAACTTCTCCGTTATGGATATATATATATATATATATATATATATATATATATATATATATATATATATATAGATATATACACACAGCTATGAGAACTTAACTACTAAAGATCCCTGACCTCTGCTCCCAATCTCACACACACATATGTTCTAATGTACATATCTGAAGGTTTTAGTCAGCCCTGGATTATCTTTTGCCATTTATCTTTGTGAATGTTACTAAAAGATGGGTGAGAAATGACACTAAATACAGGAAATACTAAATACAAGCCTTTTAGCAAAATCTAAAATAATAAGTAACATATTTTACCCTTGCTGGCAAATAAAAGGGATATTTAAAATGTATATACTTTATATATAATATAATGCTTATATAGTTTATATAGTCGAACATTTAATACTTCACAAGAGGCCTGTGGGAGGGTCTTTATTTTTTTTTATTCATATATATATGTGTTTGTGTGTGTGTGTATATAACATACAGAATTTTTAAATAGGACTGAAATTAATGTTTAAATACAAGGGAAAACTTTTTATAATAATTGAATTGAAGTTTATGCTAAAATAAGATTATACATAATGTGATGCTGCATAGATGGAAAAAGGTTGATCATTATTGTACTACTACCTTAGGTTTTATTATATATATATATATATATATATATATATATATATATATATATATATATATATATATAATGATTTTATCTGTTAATGGGCTGTTTAAAATAAATGTAATGTATATTTGGACCTTACTGTTACTGTTTGTCTTTCAGTATTATATGTACGAGCTGCTGGATGGAGGGAAAAGGTTGGAACTGTGCCCAAGACACGTGCTCCCGTTCGCCGTTGTGGCTTTCTCTTATGGAAAAACAAGCATCTCATTAGAGTTGAAAGAGAAAAGGTGAGCGTCACTAACATTATGTTCATGCATTATGGTCTGGGAAGTATACAAAATAAGTGACATCTGATCTGGCCGACAAAAGTATAGGGACACCTGAATATTCTAGCTGTATGTCGTTCCTCCTTAAAATTTGACCACAAAGTTGAAGCGACACAACTGTTAACTGTTAAGAGACAGAAACATGTTCCAGCATGATGATGCCTTTTAAACCTCTTGAACTTCTTTGGGATGAATGCTGACTGCACCCCGGGCCTCCTCTACTCAATCTACTCTGTGACTAAACTCAGAACAGCCATGCTTCAAAATCTGGTAGAACGTCTGCCCTGAAGAGCACAAGTTAATATACTAACACTAAACGTGAATGGAGATGACTAACAAGCACATAAGAATATGTTTACAGTCATTTGTTTTCATACAGTGCACTTGCATACATCAACAAAAATATGGCAGCAGCAATATTACCAGCTCAAATGCATCATATCAGATGTTCAAATCCATATGTTCCGGTTTGGGTGATCCTGTACCCAGTGGAGCCTTACATTTATTATAAATGGCTGATAATATTGGAAACCGACACGGTCTGTTCCTGTTGTATTCCATCCACCTCAAGGTTCAGCATTTTGCTCACTGGAGGTTTTTATATTTGTACCATTTTGTATTTACTCTAAGGACTGTTGTTGAGTCAGTGTGGATCTAAGTGTCATGCAACACTCGGTCACTAAGAGCACTTTTTTGAAACGAAGGCATTTCATGTGAGCCTTTAATTAACCTGTATGATTTTCAGTATATAATGTGACTTACTTTTGCTGCTAATAGCCTATCCAGTCTTACTGTTTGTAAATGCAACACATTTAAATTGAACACAATTTATCACATCACTCCGTAATGTTCATGTAAATATTTAGCTCATGTAAATGTGGTGCAAATGTTTAAATGTGTTTCTTATTTGTTTTTCAGCCAAGAGAAATCATGTAAGCATTGTATTTATATTTCCCTAGCCTAAACAATTATTCATATTTAACACAGAGCACTACTTATTACATATTTTGCCAAAACAAATGGTTTCATAGAGTTGTTGCTTGTGCTTTCATTACAGCATTTCATTACCAACCCTGGAGTGGCCACTTAATGGTCGAGTCCGTTCTGTACAGCATTGGGTTGAGATCCACCCATGGAGCCATGTTCCCAGCAAATCTGTATGTTGGATTGTTGCAAAGTTTTGATATTGAATTCGCGGTGGTTCTAGGAATTTAAATGATAAACTTTGTTTAGTTAACACTAATCTGGCTTTTTTTTTAAGTCCTAAAACAGTAAAAGTTGACCGTGCCATTGGAGTCTCTGAACTGAGGAAGACATTGCCCCAAGCAGTTTTTGAAACTTCTCCTCTGAGTGAAGGTATTCTTTTTATACATTTTATTTTAATAATAATTGTATTTTATTTCTCTGTTTACTAAAGCAAGCTTTGGAAGTGTTTATACAATAAAAAAATTTTTTTTTATATAAATTTTATTTTTGCTACATTATATTTCTATCTTTTTTCTTTCTTTTAGTTTCATTAGAGGGCAAATGGTTTAGCATGTATGATGTCATCTCCTTTGAGACAAAAAATGGCCTATCATCCTTGATTCAAGAGTTGAAGGAGAAGGACATGGTAACTTTTAACCTTGAATTAGTTTATAACCATCAGTGTAAGAGCTAGATGACGGATTTAAATGCTTTTCTTTTTCCTTTTCATTTGCAGGCCCTTGTCGTATGCTTGGTAGATGGTGGTTTTCTACTACTTTTACATCCATCTAATTTCCTGTCTTATGAAGGTAGCGATGGTCTAAAGACAATAGCGTAAATCTGTTTAAACGTGTTTCCTTTATTGCTTTCTGATTCGTGAAATGTTTGGAACATTTCTGTAGGTGTAAGCACAGATAAAGCTTTTGGTCTTCAGGGAATGTTTGTTTATCCTGACTCCAGAACAGTGCCAAGAGGTAAGTAATAAATAAATGGTCTATGTTATTGAAAGTTTTGAACATATGATGTCTTTATTTCGAATCATTTGTTCCTTTGGGGTTTAGACACCAAGGGTGGATACCGCAGGACTACAGTTTCATCGGAGGTTCTTCAAATTCTCCCCGCCCTGAATTATGCAGAATTAGAAATGGAGAAGTGTCCTCTGAGGCAGCGCGAGGAACCCCTCGGCATAATGGAGAAACATCTGCAGAACTTTGCTGCTCTGATTTTACCAGGGTTAAGTTGCAGCCCTGTTAGGGAGGCTAGTATGTTTCCTGATCAGTATGACGTCCCCGACGGTTTTCCTCTGTCTGCCCCAAAGTGGACGGAACAAACCGGGGACCGGCTCAAGACCTATTTAGAGAGTCCGTGCAGTTTTCAAATTCCAGTATCCCGAGCATTGGAACTACTTGCTGATGGAAAACAGCGGCGCAGTGACGACCACGACGATGACGTCTACTACTATATATCGTCACCCGAGGCGCCTAAGACTCCTGCTGGAATGGTCCTGGAAAGAGATTTGAACACCGAAACGGAACATTTGGGTTGCAGGAACGTTTCCGACAACGCAAAAAAGGAGGCCGAACCGCCAATGACTGTAGCTTCTGAACATTGTGATACGGCGGAGGAAGTGACGCCTGGCGATAAACCAGTCAAAAGCACAGACCCTTCACCCACATCGGGAGACCTCCCAACAGAACACTACGCTCAGGGCATTCACGCAGTTACTTCTGCTCAGGACAGCGAGGAACACGAGCGTGGAAACGAGGAGAATTCGCGAGCCGTCTCGAAAGAAACCGTTCAGCCCGCGAATGCGGAAATGGAAAACGACTCCTCGAATCCAGCACCTAACGGCGAGGCGGAAGTCGACCATTCAGAGAAAGTGTACTGCCTATCGGATGCTCTGCCGAAAATCGGAGGTCAGATACCTGTCGTCGACGGCGTTGGAGTTCTACAAGGAAGCAGACCTTCCGACATCTATTTCGCCTCCTACCACGTCTGTAAACCGGACCGAGGCATTAATTGAAGGTTGTAAAGAAGTACGGCCGGAGGCGAGCAGTAACGCTCTTCCTGAAAAGATACCCGTGCTAAACCGTCGCGGGAAAAGGAGGAGAAAGAAAGCATTAAAACGCAGTACTAATCAGTCGGTCAGTCAAATCACGTCCCCACTTCAAAACACTACTTTACCCTTAAGTTGTTCAGCAGAAGCTACTTCTGAACAGAGCAGTAACGGTGACACAGTGCGTTCCTCACCCAGCACACTGAAAAAAGATTGGCGTTCCCTCCCTCGTCGGAAGAAGCACTGGAACGCCGACGCCAGCGTGAAGCGGACGCTGAGGTCAGATTTGAAAAGCGCCGAACTGCCGAACGCTGAGAACAATACTCCTGTTATCGAAATCACAGTGAATGTTACGCCCAGCACACCGAAGCGAAAAATGGAAGGGATTAATATGAGGGAACGCTACGGCCTTAAGAATATCGTCACAGATTGTGGCTTCGTCTTTGTGCCCCACGGTTCAGAAGTCGCACCGGCAGAAATCAACTCAAACGACAACGCACAAACTCACGAATCATCTGTAGACTTGACCGGCACGCCTTCGGCGGAGAAGCCAGCGACTCCGCCGGCACCCGATAAACCTCCGATAGTAGAAACAGGAAACGCTCTTCAGCATACGCCTGTAACACGTGCACGAAACATTTCACCCAATCCAGCCGATGCACTAACGTCCGGGGACATTGCTGCGAAAGGTCCTGTACCTTCTCAAAGGGCCGAGGAATCGCCTGCCCCCGAATCGACCGAAAAAAATAAAAGCACAAAAAAAGGCCCTGTGTACAGGGCAATATCCATATGTAAACTCAAAACCGTGCTCAAACGAGCAAAAAGGACAAAATCTCCTGCCTCACAGGATCGCAAATCCATACCGGATAGTCCAGAGCCTGCAGCGAAACGAGGCAAACCAAACAATGATGTTGAGTTGTCCAACAATGGCAGATTGAGCCCCCGTGTTGAGTCAGCTGCGAGTCAAGAGTCGGCGGAAAAAACACGGGCCAAACTGCCCCTGAGGACCACATCGTCCCAGGAGAAGCGGACTTCGAAGATCCCAAAAGAAAATGGTAAAAATGTCGTAAAGGCACTGGGCTTTTCTATGTTAAATGATCTCTGGATTAGAGATGTGCACGGGACATCATCTTAATTCTTTTTCTTGAAATGCGAATATATTACTGATTTAGGCTGACAAGAATGTCAATAATTATCATAATGTAAATTATTATTATTTTGGATGTTAAACATGGGAAGGGGCACGGTGGTTTAGTGGTTAGCACGTTCGCCTCACACCGCCAGGGTCCGGGTTCGATTCCCGTCTCAGCCACGTGTGGGTAGAGTTTGCATGTTCTCCCCGTGCCTGGGGGGGGGGTTTCTCCGGGTTCTCCGGTTTCCCCGGTTTCCCCCGGTCCAAAAACATGCACGGTAGATTGATTGGCACCTTGGAAAATTGTCCCTAGTGTGTGAATGTGAGTGTGTTTGTGTGTGTCCTGCGATGGGTTGGCATTCCATCCAGGGTGTATCCTGCCTTAATGCCCATAGACACCTGAGATAGGCACAGACTCACCGTGACCCGAGGGAAGATCGGATAAAGCGGTAGAAGATGAATGAATGAATGAATGTTAAACATGGGACCCACTATCCATGAACAATGCCTTTCCTTGCAGTGTAGCGTCTGTGACTTTATTGTCAAATTGTGAAACTTATTGATAATTTGTATAAATTTTGTTGGAAAAATCGCCCTCGGTAAATGCCGATGTGGGATACGCTGCACTCTAGTGGTGGGATGTCGTCACTTTACGGGTAACATAGTCGCATGCATTGTGGGAGATGTAGGTTATTGGCAATGCACGCTTTAAAGCAGCACGGTCTTATTTTAAGACAATCGTACACCGTTTAAGCTCTTGCGGGCCACCGAAAATGACGTGGCGGGCCTTGAGTTTGACACATAAAGTCTATAAGGATCCCAGTGCACATTTCAAACCAATCAAGAAAATAGATTATTTTCTTCTTTGTGGACTTGTGAAGAAATTGAGGCATCTTTAAAATGGTCCTATACATGTATTTAAAAGGTTCATACTTACTCAGCTTGCATATGTGGATATTTTCTTTTCATGGTCTGCTTGCAGCTTCTTTCTTGCTAATTTTAATGTATGTATATATATATATATATTATATATTATATATATATATATATATATATATATATATATACATATATATACATATATGTGCACACATCCACTCCTGCTTCCTAAATTTCCCCCAATTACACCTGGATGTCACAGCAGGTACGAGCTATGCGCTATATTACCGTATATTACAGTATGTAACCTAAACGTATCACCAGTTTATATGGAAAGCAACCAAAGCATAATTCTTAAAGTAGCCACGTTCCATATTTAACAGTTGAAACAACCACTACAAACTAACAACAAAAATTCGAACAATAAATTCATATTAAAAGGATAATTGGCAGGGTAAAATAATATTTAATAATCCACAGTTCTATGAAAGGAAGAGATTTTGAGTGAAATGTATATCATTTATAATATCTGTTACAGTTAGTTTGAGTATTAGAAACATGTAAAGTATTGATTTGTGATACAAACTAGCGATTAATCACGCATGACCATTGTGTGATTAATCGCGATGAAATATTTTGACCTATTGGCAGCCCTAATATATACACATTTGTATTATACAGAGTACAAATATAATTATTCTATATATTTATTTATACTATTAGCTTTACATTTTTACTAGAGAAGGCATCTGTCAATCCTTTTTTTCCCCCTTCTGTAGCTGCTGCCATCTGCCATTAGCTACTACACACATTTTGCAAGTCTTTTTTGCTGCGTTTATTGCCACTCAATTCCGTAGTGAGTGTGTGTGCATATAGAATTCACCAGTGTACAAAGTATATACATAATATCTTACAAGGATAAGAGAAAGACCCAAAAGCACAAGCAAAATATTATTTTACCCTGCCAATTATCCTTTTAATATGAATTTATTGTTCGAATTTCTTGTTAGTTTGTAGTAGTATATATATATATATATATATATATATATATATATATATATATATATATATATATATATATATATATATATATTTTTTTTTTTTTTTTTTTTTTTTTTTTTTTTTTTTTTTTGCATAAACCGTAAATTTTTCTCTGCTTTGCCATGTTGCTGGACCCAGCCCAGTCCGCCCAAACCCCTCTCCTCCCAACATCTAGTCGTGACACTGCAAGTCACCAGCTCTTATTGCAATAAATAGCCATTTGTAGCTTTGAGTCACTGTGTGTGTGTGTGTGTGTGTGTGTGTGTGTGTGTGTGTGTGTGTCTGAGAATGAAGCATGTATGTTTGTGTTGAATTCTGCTTTCTGTGTCCATTCTCTTGCTGCTTTTTCATCCTCTATTGTCTGTTTTTTTTGTTTGTTTGTTTGTTTTTGTCCTTTTGTGTTTTTACAGGTTGCACCAACTTTTCCCCTAACCCAATAGTCAAACCAGCCGGCCAACAGCTCACGTCCAATCCGCTAGAGAATAGAGTAAAAGGAAAGCATGTTAGTCCTGATGGGCAGTGCAAGAAACAGGAAGTGGCGGTCAGTGTGTCTGCACCTTCTGATGCTCTTAATCTTCTGGCCGATTTGGCCCTCAGTGTAAATAGTGACGAAATTCTGCCTAGCCTGGGAGAGAAACATCCTGGAGGCAAGACCGGCGGCTCGCCACAGTCAGTCATTCACCTGCTGCAAGACCTCAGACCCAGATTCAAATCGCCGCCTAGATCTCCGTTTCCAGAAGGTCTTGTAGTGACTGGGGATTTGATAGTAGAAATCTCAAAAGAGCATTCTTACTCACAGCCTACCTCTCTGCCGTCAGGTTTGAGAGGCATATGCCCCCGGGTCAGAAGCATTGAGTCTTGCCTGTCGTTGAAATCTGACATTCTCCTGAAGTTACCCGATCTCACTAATTGTCCAGGCTTCACAAATAAAGGAGGCAAAAACGGATGGAGACATCTGGCATCTGTAAAAACACCAGCCCCAGCTGCCGTCAGGAGCAAAGTGTGGAGTTCCCTGTTTCTCCGGTGTAGGAGCATCATCGAAAAGGAGAGCTCCATTCAAGTGACAAGACATTGGAAAGAAAACTACGATTTCAAATATGACAGCAAGTTCACAAATGACTGGCTAGACAAATGCGTAACGAGAGCACTGCATGGGTAGGTGATTTCTGTTTTTCTTCTTTTTTTTCCCCACCCACACCTAGAGCAGGGTAAAATCCAGCATCTGAGGAATGTTTAGTCTTAGTCAAAATGTCAAGAAGTATATTATGGTCTAGTCAGTTTGTAGTTGGGTTGCAGACATTCAGATGTGTGTAAATATCCTTAGTAATGTAGCCAAAATTGCCTGCACTGTATTTACTAACGAAATTCTTGTCTTTTGCCTCAGCAAATGGGATTTCAGCGTTGAAGACACGTACGAACAGGTTCATCTCATATTTCATATGTGGATAGGCCTGTTCTACAGTAAACCCACATCTCGATTCTTTCACTTCGATCAAATCTGTCCACCAGAGGAAATAAAAGATGCGGCGAAGCTGTTACAGGAGTGCTGCTCAGACTCCCGTACTACCTAATGACGACGTGGGTTCAAAGGACGACAAGCCTACTTCCTTAGACCCAGTATCAGATGCTCTTGACCTTTCAGTGAAAGTATCTGATACTGAGGATCACTGCACTGCTGAAGAAAAGCCTAAGCCTAGTTCTGGTCTACACCACACAAGACCAGAACACACGAAAGAAAGTAAAATGCCCCTCATTAGACCCATTGTGGAATATTCTCCCATTGTTTTCGCAGGAGGCTCTCTCATGGTAAGTATTTATAGGGCAACGTAATATTCATTTTTGGCTTGGTGCTTAGCACGTTCGCCTCGCACTGCTAAGGTCCGGGTTCGATTCCTGTCTCGGCCTTGTGTGTGTGGAGTTTGCATGTTCTCCCTTTACCTCAGGGGGTTTTTCTCCGGGTTCTCCGGTTTCCACCCGGTCCAAAAACATGCACGGTAGGTTGATTGGCACCTTGCAAAATTGTCCCTAGTGTATGAATGTGAGTGTGTGTGTGTGTGTGTGTGTGTGTGTGTGTGTGTGTGTGTGTGTGTGTGTGTGTGCACTGCGATGGGTTGACATTCCATCCAGGGTGTATCCTGCCTTAATGCCCATAGACGCCTGAGATAGGCACAGCCTGCCCGTGACCCGAGGGAAGATCGGATATAGCGGTAGAAGATGAATTAATTAATGAATGTATTTCTGGTTGGACAAATAAAATGCGGTTTAATCATTAAGCAGTTTAAAAACATAAATATGTAAATCTGGACTAATAGCTCGGCGATGCAGCATATAAATTGAATCTCTGTGGGGTTTTTTTTTAGACAAATTTCGATTTTGGATACAGTGGGAAAATGTGTCCACTATTTTTACCTATTTTCATGTGTGTTTTGGGGCTGCCTGTGTTTATCCCACAGCTCCACACACACACACACCTCCCCATTCAACAACGTGATTCTGTTTGACGTTCTGCTTCCTTTAGTTGCCACAAACTTGGGACAGATTTTACAGCTGGGCTTTGGCTTGTTTGAACGTCTGAAATTGCAAAACCAAACTATTTCCATACAACTGATGAAACCGCGCCCCTCATGGAAACAAGCTCTTTTCGTCAGGGCCTGGCGCCATGTTGTTTTTTCGTATTTCGCAAGTGTAATGCTGTGCGGAGAACTATGGAAGCCCGCTGTGCCAAACCGAGGTGAAAGTGTAAAAATCGATTTTCGTATTTTCAACATTATCATAAACCATAAACTTGAATTAATCGATAATGACAATTATTCTCCCAACCCAACTTATATTTTTATAACCTTGTTAATTCAGACGTTAATTCAGACGTTTCAATGGTGAAGTAAAATAGGGTTCACCCCAAAATAAGGTTTTTCTTATTTGCATGTCTCCATTTAGTTAAAAAAAATTTTTCTTTATACATTTGTAGTTGTTGACCAAACTACAAATTTGTTCTGCAAAAGAACATCCTTTAGTCACTTTATAGTTTTATAGTTATATAGATTAAAGTAATTAAAGCAATAACATATTACAATGTACTGATGTCTGGTGAGAAGGCATTTGGGTGCACAAGATAATGGTTGGCGTTGTTGATAATAGTTAATTAATAGGTCAGGTTTGGGAATTCATTGGAATGATAGGATGGTAAATATATACAGATGGTCCCCACCCTACAAACGAGTCTCATTCCAAGAGTTCATTCATAGTATGAATTTGTTTGCAAGTCGTTCGTGGCGTTCCCTATTGACTACGCATGTCTCCTAACTATGTTCTTAGGATATTCATTCATTCATTCATTCATCTTCTACCGCTATATCCGATCTTCCCTCGGGTCACGGGGAGCCTGTGCCTATCTCAGGCATCTATGGGCATTAAGGCAGGATACACCCTGGATGGAATGCCAACCCATCGCATGGAACACATACACACTCACACACATTCATACACTAGAGACAATTTTCCAAGGTGCCAATCAACCTACTGTGCATGTTTTTGGACCGGGAGGAAACCGGAGAATCCGGAGAAAAAACCCCTGAGGCACGGGGAAAACATGCAAACTCCACACACACATGGCAGAGGTGGGAATCGAACCCGGACCGTGGCGGTGTGAGGCAAACGTGCTAACCACTAAGCCACCGTGTCCCTCTGTTCCTAGGATATAAGCTATAAAAATGCTAGTTTATTGCATTCCTGAATGCCGCACTTAAGCAGTTATAAAAACAATAAGACTAATACATTTAACATGAATAAACAGTTTCAAATAATACAGTAACGTATACAGTAAGTACTTTACTTACCATGGAATGTGGTGGTTAATACGTGTGTGGATGGATGGAAGAGGAGGAGGGGTAGGCATCACGTGGGCATTAGACTCTGCGTTCGTTAAGCTCCGTGACGAGCTAGAAGCACGTTTTTTTCGAATCCGAACAATTTTTATTTTGTGGACAGGTTTGTCAGTATAGGCGAAAGTTCGTGAAGTGTTTGTTTTCAGGGTGTGGAGCGCATGTACCGTTGACTGACAAAAAGGCTGAAAAATGTTCCTTTCTACAGGCAGAAAAAAAAGCTGCGTTTTGTTCTTAAGAGCAAAAAAACACCCAGTTTGTTCGAGCCGAACAAAGCTAAATCCTTGCTGTGAACTTTTGCAGGACTACAGGTCCAGCGCGGAGACCTCGGAGGACATTTCCACACCTGATCGCAAAGACTGCAGCGACCTAGACGACGATGCAAACGACGTCACCCAAGGCTCTTACACAAAAGTCTTGGAGAGCAACAGCGCATACAGTCGCCTGTGCGATCACGCCGCGAGCATGAGAATAGAGGAGCAGAAATGGCCGAACGTTCAGAAGAGCGCGCTCGCCGGCGCCGACCTGCCGACACCAAAGCCCGCGAGCGCCAGGGTGCCCAGCGCAGGGAAAACGAACATGGGTATATTTCACCAGATTATCGGGCACGTCAGGCCTGTGATTATTTCCAAAGTGCACGAGTCTCTATCGGGGAGAAAGATTATCCTAAAATCATTGAGTTTCAAGGACAAGTACAAAGACGGAGCACTCGTGTCGGTACACAGCGAGAGATTCAAAGATGAGTTGTTTGATGCGCTGGGTAAAGAGAGGAAACCTGAATGCGCACCAACGTGTGTCAATTTCGGTAATAAGAATGAAAGTGCACTAAAATCCAAGACAGAAAGCTGTCCCGCTGTTACGAGTGAAGGAAACCCATCAAGAACCGAAGCAGCGTCTTTGCTTCTTAGCAGAGACGAAACGCCGAAGGTCATCCGCGATGAGAGTAGTAGGACGATAGAGAAATCCGTGTCGAGTGAGAGGAATAATAATGCAGCGTGTAACGATGGAGGAACCACACCAATGGATGTTAGCAATGAGCGTGTAATGGAAGACGGCATCAAAAACGATACGGTACGTATGGAGACGTCGGTTAGCGATGAACCAACGCTTAAAGTTGGGCCTGTACCTGAAGTCCAAGATGAAATTTGTATAGAAACACCTGACTGGAATGATAAAATAAAGGAGGCGGGTACACCTGTGCCTTTAACAGTACCTGATGACAAAGAAGCCAAAGTGGCCCCGGTGCCTGCGGATTTGAATGTACCGGACGCGATCAAGTCCAACGAGACCGTTCAACCTGCGTGTGATGATGTCAACAATGATGTCCGAGGTGATCCACACGAAGAGACGAGCAAGGTTCCAGCAGAGTCCGCTACATCTGTAAATGATGAGGATTCTGTGCCGATCACCAGAGAAGCATCTGTAGACAACCTGGTTGAACCTAGAGAGAAGCTTAGCACCATCGATGACATTACAGATGTACCGGATGTGAACGACACCACCAAGGAAGCCGAGTCTAAGCTCAACGCCAGAGCCGATATGTGCACAGAGGTACAGGATGTGAGTAACGCGGACAAACCTGGGCTCCATGTCAAAAGCGAAACACCTGCACAGGATGTGAGCGATGAAACCAAATGTCAGGTCGACGTCAGAAACTGGAGCTCTGCGGACAGGCAGCGCGATGGCGATGCTACAGGGGACGCAGCGATCCACAAACAAACAAACAGCGAGCGAGATGAAAAGCATAGTGAAAGCGGCGGAAATCCTGCGGCAGATCTCGACGCCGACGTTAAACCAGGCTCAGAGGAGCAGAACGCTATCGATGAGACTTGCGATTGGATAGATTGTGTCGATATGGATATCAGTGATGTTGATGATTCACAACTAGGAAGCCAAGAGAAGCCGCATGAAGCTTCCTCTGGTGACGAAATTCTTCCTAAAGCGCTTGAGGAAGACACCGAAATAAAAAGAGAGGCACATGTGGCGAGCGCTTGTAAAGAGCGACGCACATCTGATGATTCGTTTGCAGGTTGTCCGAGCTCAACATCCGACCAGTTATTTATATCGCAGGAAGGCAATAGCTCATCTGTTGCCGTTGACCTTTGCATCCACAAAAAGAACGAGAGCGAATTTACGATGCATCATGACACTATTGTGGTTAAACACGAAACCCATGAGGTCAATGGGAATGAATATAGAAAAGTACATGATGACGTCCTCCCTGAAACCAAACTTGTAGAACCTTTGGAAATGACCCACACTAGTGTCCAGGGCTCAGCCATTATTAATGTAAATGTTGGTGCATGCAAAGTGCCAGAAAAGGGCACTGACCAAAAACCTCCTGTCCCTAAAATCTGTGAGACGACTGCTGCTAGAAGGCTTGAGGTACATGACGATTTTGATGCATCTCCATCAGCTCTGCATATAGATACTGAGATTCAGGGCGCCAGGAGTTGCACCCCAACTCTGGACGAACCAAAATGCACTTATGGGGTCGATGATGATCCGGGGGGAAATCCAGAAGGGAACGTGGAGGACGATCCCGAAAGGGAGGACTATTGTTTGACGAAGATCCCGAAAAGTTCATGGTTGGCACTCGATAGCTCTGACAATTCCCAGTCTGGATTAGAAAAGTCTCCACCTGAAAGGGAAGAAATCGTCCCTGAAGGTCCTTGTTGGCCAGACAGTAGGTTTGATACCAAAGTTAAAGCGACGAGTAAAAGCAAAGCACTTACAGCCGATGACCGTGTGCCAGAAGAGGACTTTGTTTATTATGACTACGAAGGGATTCCCGCATCCAGAAACTTCTGCTTTTCCGGGGAATATGAAGACGATCCCTACGAAGAGCCCCCTCCGCCCTGGACACGGAGTTCTGGCTTTAAACCAGATCGCAGTGAATGGTATAAACCCGATGAGGATGGGCATTACGCGAACAGTGTTTCCGCCCGCAGAGATGCCGAGTACAGGCCGATCGCCGAGAGTAACTCGGACTACCTAGCTTGGGTAGAAGGAATTCATTATTCCCAGTCCACTCCCAACGTGGAAGAGTCCAAGGAAAGATATCATCCTTTCAAACGTCGAGCAGGTTTAGCCGAATCGAACGACGAGTCCGAGAGTCAGGGGTCAGAGCCGAAGCGTTACAGTAAAAAGAAGCGCAAGAGAAAGTTCCGTCAACGTGAGCGGCAGGAGGAAGGCTTTGATGCAAAGGTCGACTACGGCATACAAAAGACCTTTTCGTGTAGTTCCGATCGGTCAAGCGTATCGAGGACACAAGCGTCCGGCGCCCATCCGCCCCAAGAGCAAAGCAAGCAGCCTTTTGACTGGCGCAGGTACTTCAGGAGAGAGGGAATATTTGACTCGGACGACAGACCTTTTCACGAGGCGCCCTCTTCTATCGTGACTATGTTCGACAAGAAAGGCAATAGGGTGATATTCGAAAGCTCTTCTGGTCAAAAGCGGCCGACGGACACACACGGTGCGAGTCAGAGTGCGGACGAACAGCAGTCAAATTCGGACACGCAGTCTTTAGTGGAGCACGAGTTTCTCATCTTTTCCGAGAAAATGACCCACTTGCTCAAAAACTGCAAGAGCAACTCCAGAGGGACTAGAGAGAGACACCGAGCAAGCGTCAGCCCAAGTGAAAACCCCATGACGATTCAGTTTTCAAGACTTGGCGAGCAGAACAGCTTGTCGTCCCTTGATCATCCCTCGCCGACCATTTCAAAGTTTAAGATCAACGTGGACATGTCCGAACGCAAGGCCGTGAAGAAGCCGGCCAATCGCAGCAAGCCCTTGCACCTCCAAGGCCTGTTCTGTGAAAGATTCACTGAAGCGACTTGCTCCAAGATATCCGACATCTCCAAGGAATGTTCCAAGTCCTACCACACCATGATGAGCGACGTTTGCGTCGGCAAGGCCGTTCCTCAGCGGGGCGAAGAGTCCAAACGGAAATGGGACGGCGAGCGCGCGGCGACCAGCAAACAGTCCGGATTCTTCGGCCGCATCAAGAAGGACATGTTTAACCATCTGCACGGTCATTTGAACACCCTCGTGAGGCAAGCGTGCAAGACCAAGTACAAGTTCTACATCTTGGTTACATCTAAGGACCCCTTTTTTGAGGAAACCAAGGTAGGAAGATATTGACAAAAATCCTGAACAACTTGTGTGTGTGTGTGTGTGTGTGTGTGTGTTTGTGTGTTTACACATTACACAGATTACACATTATAAATGACCCTATTCAAATTGTAATAAGTAGTGTAACTTTTCAATTACTTAAAGTAGCCGATTACATTTGATTACTTTTTGATTACTTGTATTTGTCCACTAGGTGGCGCTTTAAGTTAATGTTCTAAGAGAAAAAGGTTCAAACCCTCAAAAAAACAGGATCTTCACTTTTCGAAATTAAACTGCAAATGAACATTTTATTTCAGTTGAAAGTCATGCCGTCGTCTAAAGCACTGATTTTACATGAAATTGTTCAGATGTAACCCTATTTGTAATCTTTAGCGTTTTCATATGTAACTATAAATTAATTACACATTTTTTCTCAGTGACTGTAACGAATCATTGTTACATTTATTTTGTCATTAAATTACCTAATGCTGTTACATGTAACCAGTTACTCCCCAACACTGTGTGTATAAGTATGTACGTATGTGTGTGGGTGTGTGTGTATGTGTGTGTGTGTGTGTGTGTGTGTGTGTGTGTGTATATATATATATATATATATATATATATATATATATATATATATATATATATATGTATGTATATATATATATATATATATATATATATATATATATATATATACAAAAATTATATAAAATTTAAAAAGTTATTTTGCAATCGCCTTCGTCATGCTTTTCTTTTCTAGCTTGTTGAGAAGCCTATTGTAAATTCAAGCCCAACACTTTTCTCCTTTTGAAATGTTCTTTTCAATGCGCTGATCGTCTCAGTATAAATTTCAGGTGTACTTTAATTAAAAGTTGTAATAAATAACAGACTGTAGACGAGAACATTCATTTCCCTTGTTCTGCTCATCAGGACCTGCTGGAATCTGAGGGCCACACCGGGATCGAGCCTTATGAGTTTGACTTTGATGGCAACGAGCAAACACCTCTACTTATTATCCTGAGAAACGAAGATATTGCAGAACACATATTTGAGGTTCGTCATGCCGAGTCTGAGAAACGCGGTCAAAGGAAGAACTGCAGACAGGAACTAATGTCGCGTGTTCGTCCACAGGTCCCACATTTGCTCGAGTTAAAGAAGTCATCCCGAGTTCTGTTCGCGGGCATCGATCAACCAGATGATGTCGTAAACCTCACACACCAAGAGCTCTTTGCCAAGGGGGGGTTTGTGGTTTTTGATGAAACTGCACTGGATACGCTGAATCTGGGTATTGTTTTATTTATATGTATATGTATATATATATATATATATTGTTATTGTTATTATTATTATTTCCAATAGAAAACCATTGAAGTATTGGTTTTTTTTTTTATATTGTTGTAAAAAAAAATTTTTTTCTTTTTAACAAATAGAAAACATGAAAAAGGTTGTAGGTATTATGGAAGAACTAGATAAAAAAGGGAAGTGGAAATGGTTTCTGCACTACAGAGACAGCCGCAAGCTTCGGGAAAATGCGAGGTGAGGTTTCTGTTCCAGCCTTCCTGTTGTGTCTGAATCAAATAACGAGTGACTCGTACAGATAAACTAATTACAGATAATTAAGTAAGAACTATTTACAACAGTGGTGAGAAAAAAGAAAAAAAAAAAACATCTGCCCAAAAACATGATGGATGAAAAAACAGTGGTGAGGAAAAAGAAAAAAAATAAAACACACAGTTATATATGATTTTAAGCCCATTTACCTAAAGACAGAAGAGCTTTTATTTGTGATATATACATTACAGCACAGTGAAATTGTTTCCTCACATGTCCTAGCTGAGTGGCAGGTTTTGGCGATACTGCGGCTCAAACCCCCGTCCTTCCGATCAGTAGCCTAGCGACTTAACCAGAGCTACCCCCCCCCCTCCTCCTGATGCATTGTGGACACTGTAGACCAGTTACATGTAACAGTGTTACATAATTTAATAACAAAATAAAAGTAACCCCCCCCCCCCCCCCCCCCTGAGTGCCACCTAGTGGACAAATTAAGGTAATCAAAAAGTAATCAAATGTAATCAGTTACTTTACTTTTATAAAGTAATTGAAATGTTACACTACTTGTTATATTTTGAATAGGGTCATTTCTATTCTGTAATCTTTACATTTCCAAAGTAACCTTCCCAACACTTATTGTAGCCTCCCTTTTCACATCAAATAACCAAAACCCTCCTAAACACACAAACAAATTCCATTTTCACCACGTAAATATGTTCGTGACCCATGAGCATGTAGTCCACCACACGCTGGTGAAAGCGTACAGTATAAAGCACCTGAGTCTCAGTTCTGCATCGGGTAACCTGCGCTGTGGCAATTTAGGTCCAGTCCTGAAGGCCAAAGGAGGAAGCAGTTCATCGACTGCTGCCAGGAAGCAGGGATAGTGGAGGTCTTGCCTTATCATGAATGCGACGTCATTTCAAGGGACAGACCAGACTACCTCCGCTGTCTGATTGGTCTCCAGATCCAAAACATCTCGGCCCGCTTCCCCGTTTTCATCACAGGTGAGGTTTTTGTTCTCATTTTTTTGTCTGTGAACACGTTGAAAGGTCACCGACGGTGAACTTTTGCCGACGTAAAGGTTTTGGATAGTAGATGAAAGAAAGAATTGGGGCTGTTTTTTAAAAAGAATTTTAATCACGATTAATCGCATGATTGCCATGATTTAACTTGTGATTAATCACATGCTTTCAATATACCGTGAATGAATACTTTTCATGCTTCTAATACTCGAAATGTAACATTTTATATTTATATACCTTTCTCTCAAAATCTCTCCGTTTTAATCAAATTGATTATTTTATATTTATTTTACTCTAGAAATTATTCTTTTAATGTTCATTTCTTGTTACTTTTGGTGGTTGTTTCAAGTGTAAAATATGGGACGTGGCTCCTTTAAGAATTGTGTTCCGGTTGCTTTTCCATATAAACTGGTTATACTGAAGCGCATTGCATTCAGAAAAATGCACTTTATTCCATAATATGGATTTGGGAATGCGATGCACTTGCGTAAGATTCCATACTGTAATAAACGCTAATATAGTGAGGAGATCATACCTGTTGTGAATGCGCAGCTAGTAGGCGTAATTCGGGGAAATTTAGGAAGCGTGAGTGGATGCACTGAAGTTTCTTAATTCATTTGTTCTTTTTTTTTTCTCTTTATTGTTTCGTTCCTTCGCCAACACAACACAGATTGAAGGAGCAGATCACTCACATAGTAATGCACGCTGCACCAATATTAGAGGTGTTAAAGTGAATTTGCATTAAGTTTGACAGCCCCAATTCAAAATTGCGAGTCTGGAAAATCTGTTCTTATACAGCACATCTGCATTTCATTTGCACGCAATGTATCTTTGTGCATTTATGCAAATATTTTTAGTCATTCATAAAAATCTGTTCATAAAAATCAGTATTTAATGTGTATGGGTATGTATCAAGTAGTCCGTTTTTGATTGATTTGTTAGTACTGTTAGATATTAGTACCGTTAAAGTGAATTTGACAGCCCTAAGAAAAATACAGTATGAGCAAATAAAATAGGAAGATTAGCGTTTAAATGACAATGTTCTGTTCAGTGTTTGTCCAGTAATCGATGCTTAAAAAGAAAAAGAATCCAACTTGCATATATTCTAGATTTTTTCTTTTTCATTTTTAGTTCCTATTGTTTTTCTGAGACCTTTTTTTCGGCTTTTAGGAATAAAACAAGGGGAAAGTTGGCCTCGAAAAATAACCAGTAACATTTCCCCGTCTCGGACATGTGTGTGTGTGTGTGTGTGTGTGTGTGTGGAGTTTGCATGTTCTCCCCGTGCCTCAGGGGGTTTTTCTCCGGGTTCTCCGGTTTCCCCCCGGTCCAAAAACATGCACGGTAGGTTGATTGGCACCTTGGAAAATTGTCCCTAGTGTATGAATGTGTGTTTGAGTGTGTGTGTGCCTGCGATGGGTTGGCATTCCATCCAGGGTGTATCCTGCCTTAATACCCATCGACTCCTGAGATAGGCACAGACTCCCCGTGACCCGAGGGAAGATCGGATAAAGCTAGAAGATGAATGAATGAATGGCTTGACAGATTATTACACAAAGCAATGACAATTGAGACTCCTTCCTAAATGTCCTTTTTTTTCTAGATTAGATTTCGGATTATACCATTGACTATACACGTTAAATATTGAATATGTTTGTTTCTGTCTTCCCCTTATAGACACACCCGATGACACTTTTGAGAAGAACGGGATTTTAACAATGAATATATACACATTCTCACGGATTATTTCAAATGATACATGTTGTGTTTCATAAACTACACCCTTAAACGATTTTCTTTTTGTACACATTGATTACTGTTGTTCAGTTCAGTGTTCTTTTTTTTCCCATGAATATAAATTATTTGGCAATGTACATGTCCTGTTTAATGCCTGTTACTATTTATACTATAGACACAATTAAAGCTTTCAGATGGGAAGCTTTATGTACAAAGTTTGATATGTATTAATTTTAAATACTGTAAAACAAAAAAATCATTGATATTTTAGTGTATCTCAGTTTTTTCATATGGTTTTATAAATCATATTGACCAGTTTTAATAAAACCGTTAATTAATGCCTCGTGTCTCGTCTCGAGCCTGAGCTCTGTGTGGAATTCCGTCTTGGTTCTCTGGCTAATAGATGCTCGACACATTTATTTATTACTGTTAAGTAAGTTGTTGCTGTTTTTTTTAAGTCCATATTCTCTGTATTTATTGTCTTGCATGCACCTCACTCCATTGTGCCTTTTCTCTTTATGTAGATACATCATACAGGGTCTTTTTCTGCAATATGAATAACACAAATATGGAGGCACACACTTGTATCGGATGTGGTATAATAACATTTTTACATCCACTCGATCTTCTGAACACCTTTGGAAAGAATTAGAATGCTGACTGCATCCCAGGAATCCCTCACCATCATCAAATGTCCACAACCACATTCCAACATCTATGAGAATATAGAAGAACAGGTGGCAACTTGGCAAAAGAGCAAATTTGGACTAGATCGTCCAGAAAAAAAAGCAAAATACCATATATGAGATCTGGTGTCCGCAAACTTTTGGCATTTATGTATGTTGTTCCATGATTTTGGAGAAACTTCATTCACAAATAGGACGGAATTAAAAGGTTCCCGGTGCTGGGAAAACCTGATGTGTTATGAATCTATTGCCTAATTCCCATTCCTAATAGACTTCATGGGGGCTTTAGGGTCGGGGTTCGATTCCCTCCTCCGCCACGTGTGTGTGTGTGTGTGTGTGTGTGGAGTTTGCATGTTCTCCCCGTGCATCAGGTTGTTTTTCTCCGGGTTCTCCGGTTTCCTCCCGGTCCAAAAACATGCACGGTAGGTTGATTGGCACCTTGTAGAATTGTCCCTAGTGTATGAATGTGTGTGTGTGTGTATGTGAATGTGAGTGTGTGGTCTGCGATGGGTTGGCATTCCATCCAGGGTGTATCCTGCCTTAATCCCCATAGACGCCTGAGGTTCCCCGTGGGAAGATCGGATAAATCTGTAGAAGATGAATGAATGAATACACTTCACGACATACGATGAAGCAGATGCGTCATCATTCCCAGGGTTCCTCACTAAAAAGCTGAATTGCCATAACGTTAGGCGAAATGCTTGAAACGACACAATAAAAGAGCTACAGTATACACATATTTGAATAATTGGCGACTAAAATTTAAAGCAACAAACAAATTTGATGACCTGTTAAAATTCCATTCACTGACATTCTTACATTTAGTAATTGTTTGCGCTAGAAGAATGAAATATCAACGTTAAAAGGTGCGATAAGACAGCACTGTGGTTTGTCATTGATTATTTGACTATAACAGTGTGTCCTGATGTGTTTTCCTATTATGTTTACATGGAATCCTGGACGTTAGGAGGTGGCCTCTAATCTTCTATATAAGCAATGCCAAAAGGTAACGATGAGCAAATGTTTGTGGACACCTTTCTCTAAGATTGGTGTCCACATCTCGTCCACATCTCGTCTTCATTTGCTGTTACTTACACTCGTCTAGGATGCTGTCCCACTAAATCACTCAGATACATGGGTGTTAATAAAGTCACATAATGACGTAGGTGCCATGAGGGATGCAGTCAGTGTTTCAATTCATCCCAAAAGTGTTCAATAGGGATGACGTCATTACTCTATAGAAGGCAATACAACTGCAAAGCATGTAACCACTGAGCTGGCAATATAGTGTACATTGTGTCGTGTCCATGTGCATTGTGTCATTCATTATAAATACCACAACCCTCTGAATATGATACTAGTCTGAAAAACTAACAGAGTCGGTTCGTTGGGTTCGGCTCACATGACTCTTTTTTTTTTTCGATATAGTTGACACTTCCGGGTCCTACACGTTGACTTTTTGTGATTGAACGTAACTAAATATTTTCACGAGAGATATTATAATGATTATAATGATCAGAATGACGTTATTTCTTTAGTTTTGTTTAAAAGAAGAAATGCTTCCCCATTCGACTCACCTATCCCACGTGACCAGTGAAGCGACTCCTCCCAGATACGCTTCTCAAACACACACACACACACACACACACACACACGTCTTTCCGTTCACCTTTGAAGTAATACATTTTACATTTAATAATAATAATGCATTTAGACAGACAGACAGACAGACAGACAGACAGATAGATAGATAGATAGATAGATAGATAGATAGATAGATAGATAGATAGATAGATAGATAGATAGACATTTTAAAAAAAAAGTATATGTATGTGACTTGACTCTCAACGTCCACCTAAGTGTCGGTTCAAAGTGTCGATTCGCTGAACATATGACTGGTGAGGAATCGGGTCATTTTCGTCATGGAGACTTTCCGACGTGATGTTTTTATCTTGCATCTGCTGCGGTTTTTCTATAAGGAAAATGTCGAAGTTGTGGTTTTTTTTAGATGTGATAGTTTGCATGCAGAAGTTTGGCTTGACTAAAAAAAAGTGTGAGTTGATTTTTCTAATGCCTCCATGCAAGATATGAAGACTTGAAAAGAACAGGTCTTTTATACAGGTTTTTCACGCACACACATATATAAGCACTTGTCAAAGAGACGAGGAGAAACAATTAGATAAAGATATATACCTTTCAGACATCTATAAAATGTCTGAAAGCCCATGTATATTCTATAGTAATTTATTCGAGTCACCATAAAGGTTGCATAGTGTGTGTGTGTGTGTGTGTGTGTGTGTGTGTGTGTGTGTGTGTGTTTCCATGTGTTGTTATATTGCCAAATGTTTGTAAACACCTGGTAATTATTATGCTTGTGGCCTGGGGTTCAGCAGATCTTCCACTCCAAACCATGTAAAGCATATTTTCATGGAGTGTGTTGTGTGTACAGGGGTGCATCGTCCTGCCTTGGAAATGGTTTGGGTCTCATGTGAAGG
>JACRUU010000020.1:11422763-11450263 GCA_030449085.1 Kryptopterus vitreolus
ATCACCTCAAGGCTTTGTTTTTCTTCATCCTTTACACCTTTTTTTGGTTTTCCTCAGAGAAAAAGCTGGAAAAGAAGATTTTTCATTTTAGATGACCAGACTGTGAGCTATTATAAAAATGAAACGGTGAGACACATTTTCTGGCTTCGAAACGACTCGCACAGTTTAGCCGGGAAGTGAAATCCATATATATCAGCCATTAAAACTTTTTGTCTTGTAGGATAAGGAGCCATTACGCAGTATTCGCTTGAGGGACATACAGAAGGTTCATGAGTGCCTTGTAAAATCAGGGTAAGCACACAAAACAGACTGTACATATATATGTGTGTGTGTGTGTGTGTGTGTGTGTGTATATATATATATATATATTCATTCATTCATTCATTCATCTTCTACCGCTTTATCCGATCCTCCCTCGGGTCATGGGGAGCCTGTGCCTATCTCAGACGTCTATGGGCATTAAGGCAGGATACACCCTGGATGGAATGCCAACCCATCGCAGGGCTCACACACACACACACACACAACACACACATTCATACACTAGGGACAATTTTTCCAAGGTGCCAATCAACCTACCGTGCATGTTTTTGGACCGGGCGGAAACCGGAGAACCCGGAGAAAAACCCCCTGAGACACGGGGAGAACATGCAAACTCCACACACACATGGCCCGAGACGGGAATCGAACCCGGATCCTGGAGGTGTGAGGCGAACGTGCTAACCACTAAGCCACCGTGCCCCTTATATATATATATATATATATATATGAATGTGAAGCAATCTGCCAGTTTATCCTTTTGTTACAGCCAACAATGTTAAATGGACACACATGTCTACACAACTTTGATTCACTGTCCAATGATTGTTTTTTTTTTTCCTTTTGTCTGTAAACAACAGGAACATGCCGAGCTCAAAAACAAATCTTTAATCCAAATAAAGCACTTTCTTCCTCAGAATGTTTTTTTTTTAATCCATTTATTGCTGTTATACTTAACATTCTGGAACATATTAGTTAGCGTTATTATATTAGCATTATAGAAGCTATCGAGATGCTACTGCTACTGGTATATTTAAGAGAGAATAATAAGTGTAAATATGCATAAGCTACATAAAAGAGTTTATGATTGTTTATGAGAAAGTTGTAGAGGATAAGTTTTAAGATTTTGTATTTATTCAGTGGCTTCATTGAACTGGTTCATATTTTTTCCACATGAATAAAGAAAGTTTATTTCGTTTATTTCATTTACTTTCCTGTTTATTTGCCAGGGATCTGCTGTCACGTGACAACCTTTTTGAGATCATCACGAACACAAGAACATTCTACATTCAGGTTGGTTTCATTTGTTTTGTTTTTTTTGTTGGTTTGTTTTTACCTTCCTCCTAAAACCGTCATGCGTTTTGCCGTGCACCTGGGAGCGTTTTGCTGTTTTTGAATGATGTCCGCCTTAAAGGGGCGACTGCCCAAGCGTGGAGTAAACAACTGTTTTTAGATCATCCAATGACTCTGAAGCATACTATGAGCTGTCAAGCATTCTGTAAACATGCTTAATAAGCTGTTGTAAACAGGTTCCATCTTGCCATATGTCATTGTGGAGATTTATTATGAAAAGGAAGTTATGGGTTTCTGCATGATTACTGACGCAGAACGCGAATTAATCTCCAGCAGACTTTAATTCATTCAAGTTTTATTGTAGGTATTTTAGTTAAAATATTGGAGGAATGATTTTTGTTTGTTTGTTTGTTTGTTTGTTTAACAGACAGACACACCTGAAGATATGTTTGGCTGGATAAGAGACATTTCATCAAAAATTCAAGACTTCAGAGGACCGTCGAAGGTAATGTGAAATTACTTTGCGTTCATGTCCAGGATGCTTTTGCTGTTTTAAGCACTATGACATGTGTGTGTGGGGGTTTTTGGTATGGAAATGAGGCAACATTATTGTTGATGATGAGAGGCAGCCTTTATCTTACCCCTTTGAATTGCTACCATCTGTTTGACAATATTGTGTGTGTGTGTGTGTGTGTGTGTGTGTGTGTGTGTGTGTGTGTGTGTGTGTGTGTGTGTGTGTGTGAAATTGTTAAATGTGTGAGTAAGCTGCAAAGTACTTTCCCAAAGTAAAACTCAATAGTCCGATAGTTTAAAATTTATTTAAAGATTTATTTTACCCATTTAAATAATTTTTTTTTCCATAAAATATTTGCCTTCTTATATTCCCGAACCGTTTTAAAGTAACGATGGCGTTTTAAATGACGCAAATCATTAGGACACCAAACGAAACCTGTGTGTTTCCACACGGACGGTTAATGCAGTGATACCGGAGGCACTGTAACTCTTCTTTCATATGGATAACACAATCAGACATTATTTATTATTCATTTATTTATATGTAAAATCAATGTTGATCTTTCTATTCATATATTTATTATATAAGTAATCACTGAGATTCAGGACGTTCTATTTACGTCTGTGAAGAGAAATAACAGAGACGGCATAGAGCGCCCCCTGTCTGTTTTCCTTATTTTACAAAAGCACAGCGTTCGTTTTGTTCGTATGAGTTTACTCAAATAAAAACACATTCAGGTGATGTATTGCTTTAAAATGTACGATCAGACTTCTTCTTGCCTTCAGCCTTGTTGCTTGTTAGCTTCGTAAGCTAGCCGACGTCGGTGGCGATTGATAACCAGTAAATGACACACCAGCGGTAGGTTAGTGTGACGGAGTGAAATCGACGTGCACTGAGAAGAAAAAAACATTGCCATTTCAACAAATATATTAAAAAATAATGTGACAAGGAATAAAGTACAGATATTTGTGTAAACGCAAAAATAAATATTGAAATAAAATCCCGATATCAGAAAAGCCTGGTGCTGTACACCAGGCCTGGACTGTATGATTAACCAGTTATATTTATAAAGCAAGTAGGTTAAAATACAGTCATTATCTGAAACAGAAACAGCCGTGTAGGAGGCTTTGAAACTGGTAGCTCTTCCTTCAATTGGACCCCTATGTTATTTGTGTTAAAAATGCATAAATATATAAAATAACCAGCACTACAATATTAGCCCTTGAATGTGATTGGGGGGGGGGGGGGGGGGGGGGGGGGGGGGGCGGGGATGAGATCATATCATATAGCTCTTTTTCTTTTGTAATACTTCAGCTGTTTAGTGTGGAAATGCTGTTTCTCAGAACCCATATAGGGTGGGGGTTAATTACCTGAACATCATGCATGAAAGGGTGTTAGGGGTGTGTCATGTCAATATGTGCATAAAGAAAACAACAAATGTGGTTTTGTATTTATGAGAGGGTAAAGGGAGCGACAGCTTGCGCATTATTGTCTTAATTTAAAAATCTGTGCTGTTTTTTTTTTTTTTTTTGGATTTATTTATTTATTTTAATTGTTTGGGGTTTTTTTTTTAAATCAGTCTATCCAACAGAGTTTCCGTATCGGGTCCACGCAGGTGGCAAAAGCGCCCCTGATCAAATCCTGCTCCACAGCGCAGTCCTGGCAGCCGTGGACCCCCGTCCCGAAGAAACAGACCCATTCGGCCGGTGAAGATATAAGAGAGACCGCCTTCTGCTCGCTGCCCTCTCTCTCGGACACACGGGAGAGCTCGGAGTCCAGGATACGCCAGAGACACCACTCCCAGCCTCAACAGTCTGCCACAGACCCACACTTCACCATGGACAAGGACATGCACATCCGCACCACCGATGTCTAAATCCGATTTCCGCTTACGGCTGCTTACCGGCGAACTTTTGCCGTGTCACATGATCCCTCTTCTTTATTGTTCTTTCCTTTTTTTCCAAGAAGGTCTGTAAATTTCACACAGTATGCAAAAGCTTTTAGACATAATAAGGTGGGACGGAAAAGCCGTAAAAACAAGGTCTTTCGGGATTTTCGCCGGTAAGACTGAACAGGTTTTTACGAAAGGTGCTGAAGGGAAAGAAAAGAAGATATAATACGACTAAGGCAGGCAGGCTGTATAATGGTTTGTGAATATATCGAGAGTTTGACATTTTACGAGGAATAATTTTGCTCCACATCTTACCGTATATGGCACACACTTGAAAGTATTATGATTCCAGAGAAACTCGTTGACAGGTTTGTTTTTGATTGTGTTGTACGTTTTGATTGTATTGTAGTGTGCGTAAAACTGCTGCTGCGCTAACGAATTTCAATAAAACATCACTTTGGAGAAATGTTCACGTGCGTTTCATAGCCACTAGTTCCTTATAAGAAGTAGGTGCCTATAAGTCCCTTCTAAGTTTATCTGTAATGTGTGAGCCAGTGGTGACTGTGGAAAGGAAAAAAACTTACTGGGATGGTATGAATGTATAGGGACGAAACCTTGAAAGGAACCAGAGTCAAAAGGAATCCCTTTCTTTTTCATGCTAAATGTAAAATCTGCACTGTCAGATCAGCGCGCATTATAGGATGTATAGATATCTACAAGTTCCATGTGAAAGAAATGCAGCCTCAGACTTGCAGGAAACCCCCACCATGCTTCACTGTTTCCTGTAGACACTCGTTATTGTATCTTCTGTTCGAGCCAATATTTCAGACTCATCAGTCCTGGGCACCTGCTGCACCCATTTTCCAGATTCCCTATACAGTTAAGTCACCTTTTTTACGTTAGTTCTTCCGCTCTTTGGCCAGAATTATGAAGCTCGCTTCTGCGCAGACATGAGTGTACCTTGGTTCCCTCTGGTTTCCACCAATTCTTTGCTAATGCTCTATCAGAGATCTACCACTTTGAAAAGGAAGTAAGCGTAACGGGTCTTTCATCTGCCGCATCAAGTTTCCCTGACGGACCACTGCATCGAAGTGAAGAGTAAAAAAAGTGACCAGACACAATGGTTTTCTGTATTATTACAGTAGTAACCTTAAAATGTGAACGTTTGCACAACCTGCATCATGTATGTAACGATATAACTTAGATTTGAAGTCACATGGGAGACTCCGGCACGAAGCCGCTTATCCTACAGCAGCAAGCCTTATAGTTTCCCTTTTTGAAGGTAATAAAAACACACAGAGCCAAATTAAAAAGCAGTTTCGTGTTACTGATTAACCTGGAAAGCACAAAGTCCTCGTTCCTGCTTTAAATCTTACAGAATGTTACTAAGCACCAGCAACCCCAGTGACAGTATTTCAATATTAATCACTCTCATTTATTATTCACATTCTATTTCTGCCCTACTCCTGTGAAAGTTATCATTATTATTTACTGCATCAATATAAACATATGATTAGTCTTAAAATCAGCCAGAAGAGTGTTCATTCATTCATTCATCTTCTACCGCTTATATCCGATCTTCCCTCGGGTCACGGGGAGCCTGTGCCTATCTCAGGCGTCTATGGGCATTAAGGCAGGATACACCCTGGATGGAATGCCAACCCATCGCAGAGCACACACACACACACACTCATACACTAGGGACAAATTTCCAAGGTGCCAATCCAAAAAGTCCAAAAAGCAGAACTGACATGAAAAAAGTGAATCAACTATGTATGAAAACTGGAAAATGGGTGCAGCAGGTGCCCTGGACTGATGAACAAACACACACATTCACACACTAGGGACAAATTTCCAAGGTGCCAATCAACCTACCGTGCATGTTTTTGGACTGCAGGGAAACCGGAGAACCCGGAGGAAAAAAACCCTGAGACACGGGGAGAACATGCAAACTCCACACACACATGGCCGAGAAGGGAATCGAACCCGGACCCTGGAGGTGTGAGGTGACCGTGCTAACCACTAAGCCACCGTGCCTCTCTTAAGAATGTGTTGAGACGTAAATTTTAATTGCTTGTTTTTTACAAAGAGAGTGAACCAAAGAAAAATCTAAATGTAATAAATATATGGTGTGATTAAACACCTATACCAAGCATGTGCTGCTGATTATCAATTTCATAACTGCCTGTCATTAAGTGAAACTGTAAAACAGCAGCGTATGAGCTTCAAACTGGAAAATGGGTGCAGCAGGTGCCCTGGACTGATGACTCAAAATCTGAAATATTGGCTCGAACAGAAGGGTGATACAATAATTAGAGTCTACAGGAAACCGTTGAGCATGGTGGGGGTTTCATACAGGTCTGAGGATGCATTTCTGCACATGGAGTTGTAGATATCTATACATCCTATAATGCCAGCAGTCTGATTGGCCCCTGAATTGCAGCAGGAGGAAAATTAATATTCAATCAATATTCAATCCTGAAATGTCATTAAGAACCATCTTCATCAGAGACAACAAGTAGTCCTGGAGGTAATAGTTTTGGCCCCCCACAGAGTATCGATCTCAGAATCACCGGGGTTTGTCTCCGGTCCCCCCCCCCCCCCCCCCCCCCACTCCAAAACATGCACGGTAGGTTGATTGGCACCTTGGAAAATTGCCCCTAGTGTATGAATGTGTGTGTGTGTGTGTGTGTGTGTGTGTGTGTGTGTGTGTGTGTGTGTGTGTGTGCCCTGCGATGGGTTGGCATTCCATCCAGGGTGTATCCTGCCTTAATGCCTATAGACGCCTGAGATAGGCACAGACTCCCCGTGACCCGAGGGAAGAAGATCGTATAAATACAGTTACCAGTAGAAGATGAATGAAGGAATGAATAATAATAATAATAATAATAATAATAATAATAATAATAATAATAATAATACAAATAAAAAGTGTATCTAGAAATGCTGTTGTGCAGGCAAAGGTTGGTCATAACGAATATTGATTAGGACTTCTTTTCTGTTCATTCACTCTTTATGTTGTTAATTGATAATAATCTGTTAATGCTGCTTCTATTTTTGGAATAAACTTTTGGCAGGGACAAAGAATAAATAAACAGGAAGTGACTTCGGTGCTTGTTTTTTTTTTTTTTATTGGTGTGTGTGTTTTTTTTGTTTGTTTTATATATATATATATATATATATATATATATATATATATATATATATATATATTTTCTTGGGCACTGTATCCTATAAAACGTAGCAGTGAAATGACACTTTATTGTGCATTTTACACTTTGCAGGTTTGTCACTAGGATGCCTTTCCTTCACCGTGTCACCGTGCACACGCCAGATCACTATACCGGAAGTAGGAAATACTCATTGCTTAACAGTCCTCCGAGAAATGTAAACAAGAAACCAGGGGAGTTCGGCTTATCTATTGATTACCTTCCTTCTTTTACTGCTCTTAATGAAACACATTCTTTTAGAATGAAAAGAGGAAATGGACGTGCACACACGCCCTACGCTATTTAGTGAAATAGGTAAGGTAGGAAACTAGAACAATAATCAGATCAAATGCATGCTCACGTCGCCTTAAAAATTAAGATATTTGTGTAAATATCACACTTGCAACTGCAACTGGTTCATTGCGATTACGATATTTATATAAATCAGCAATCTGTGTTGTTATGCGTATTAATTCTGGTTCCGTTTGTACATGCTGCCGACCGGACAGTTTAGAGAGGAGCACTGGGCGCTTGATTGACTTTATGATGTTTATGTTTTTTGTTTGTGTTTTGTTTTAATATAACAAAGACATTCGTAAATTCTTAAATATAATTGATGCTTTTTTTTAAGAGTAAAGGATTTATTCATCCATCACTTTGTTTATCCACCTATAAATAAATTCAGCAATTCCATTTTTACTCATCCATCCTTATCATTCATCCTCAAGTGTTGTAGATGTAGTTGGTTTTGCATTGCATATGATTATTTACATGATTTGTCAACACTATTTTCCAACAAAAAGAGGACAAATTACAATGGTCCAGTATTTAGAGGCTGTTTTTTTTAATAGTGGATGTTGCTCAGTACAATAAGGAGTAAAGGATGTGGAGGATTTATGAAAATATTCAGTGATGCAGGTTATCAAATACATTATAGAAGACACCATCCATTCATCCATCCACCTACCTGTTCATTCACCAACCCACCAATGCATCCATCCACCTATACATTCCATTCATTTATCCATCCATCCATCTATTCTATCTATTAATTCCCTCTGCTATCCATTCTCTCCATTCAATCCATCCTATCTATTTTCCCACCCACCTCTCCATTTCCGTTCATTTGTTCACCCATCAATCCCTCTATCCATTCACTAATCCTTCTATTCGTTTATCCATTCATCTTTAAATCAATTCAAGAAGCATGTTCGCCTCATACCTACAGGTTTGGGGGTTCGATTCCCGTCTCGGCCATGTGTGTGTGGAGTTTGCATGTTCTCCCCGTGCCTCAGTGGGTTTTTCTCCGGGTTCTCCGGTTTCCCCCCAGTCCAAAAACATGCACGGTAGGTTGATTGACACTTTGGAAAATTGTCCCTAGTGTTTGAATGTGTGTGTGTGTGTGTGTCCTGTGATGGGTTGGCATTCCATCCAGGGTGTATCCTGCCTTAATGCCCATAGACGCCTGAGATAGACACAGACTCCCCGTGACCCGAGGGAAGATCGGATAAAGCGGTAGAAGAGGAATGAATGAATGTTGTTACTGTATAAACAACAGTGTTGGGGTGTAACTAGTTACATGTAACAGCGTTCCGTAATTTAATTGCGAAATAAAAGTACCAGTAAAGCGTTACAGTTACAGCGGAAAAACATAATTAAATTACAGTTCCGTTAGAAAATGTTGAAGATTACAAATCCGCTTAACCCCCCCCCCCCACCACCAACAATTTGACTCTGAAGCTGCTCAGTTCCGAAAATATATCCCACTTTTTCCGAGTGCCACCTAGTGGACAAATGAAAGTAATCAAATGTAATCAGTTACTTTACTTTACTTTTATAAAGTAATTGAAAAGTTACACTACTTATTACATTTGAAATAGGGTCCTTTGTAATCCGTAACCTATTACATTTCCAAAGTAACCTTCCCAACACTGATAAACAACAACATCAGAACCAGTGCATGTTGATAGACACTGGAACACGTTTCAAAGTGTATCTGCCATGTGTTTTCCGGTGTAATATCTGCTACCTGTCTGGTGATGTAAACGATGTATTCATTTTCACGTGTGTTTAGCACATGGCCTGGGCTTCTGGACCGACCGATCGGCAGTGCACGAAGCTGCAGCCGAAGGTCGAGCAGCAGAACTCCGGCGGCTCATTGATAACGGAGCGATGGTCAACATCGTGGCCGTGGACTCCATAACGCCGCTGCACGAGGCATGTATTCAAGGCCAAACACAGTGCGTCCAGCTGCTCCTGGAGGCGGGAGCTCATGTAAGCTTTATTCCATTGTGGACGTGGAAAGACTGGTGATGTTTGACAAATTGCTTAGTCTGTTTGTTGACTCTGTTTTTTTTTTTTTCAAGGTGAACGCCCGTAACATAGACGGCAGCACGCCGCTGTGCGATGCTTGTGCGGCTGGCAACCTGGAGTGTGTGAAGCTGCTGCTGGAGTACGGCGCCACAGTAAACCCTCCTCTCTTCACGTTCTCGCCGCTTCATGAAGCCTGTATGGGGGGTAAAAGAAGCTGTTTCAACCCCAACTTATAATGTAGACAGAAATATACAAAACTGACCCTGTTGATGAGTTGATAGTGTGAATCGTTGTTAAATTTTTGATTCTGATTGGTCGGAAGCGGTTAATGAATGAGTCGTGTCGGATTCTTATACTCACAAAGCAAAACGCCTTCTTGTGTGGATGTTCCGCTTCATTAAATATAACTATAATATGATATGACAGGGGGCGCGGTGGCTTAGTAGTTAGCACGTTCGCCTCACACCGCCAGGGTCTGGGTTCGATTCCCGTCTCGGCCATGTGTGTGTGGAGTTTGCATGTTCTCCCCAGGGGGTTTTTCTCCGGGTTCTCCAGTTTCCTCCCGGTCCAAAAACATGCACGGTAGGTCGATTGGCACCTTGGAAAAATGTCCCTAGTGTATGAATGTGTGTGTGATTGTGAGTGTCTGTGTGTGCGTGTGCCCTGCGATGGGTTGGCATTCCATCCAGGGTGTATCCTGCCTTAATGCTCATAGACGCCTGAGATAGGCGCAGACTCCCCGTGACCCGAGGGAAGATCGGATAAAGTGGTAGAAGATGAATGATATGACATTTTAGATAAAATCATCAACAAACTTTATGATCGTATTTGTGACTCATCTTTACTGAATAATTAAAAACAAGCATGCCATGTTGCTGTATATGTTCTTCATAGGTTTACTATTAGTATTTGTAGTACAGTGTTTTTGTGTAATAGTGTTTTTTTTTCCTATACCAGGAAACCCCGAGTGTGTGCGCCTCCTGATAGCCCAAGGAGCACTGATGGAGGCCCAGGACTGCCACTTCGGGACTCCTCTTCATGTGGCTTGTGCTCGGCAGCATCTCGAATGCATCAGGATTCTACTAAACGCAGGTACAGGCTTTGCTTTTAGAGACTGAGCTGGTTCGGATAATTTGGTCAAAGGATTTCCTCCCTAGGTGTGATTTACACGGTTTTTAGAAGTAGATTTGTCTCTGAATCTCTGAAGGTGCAAACGTAAACGCTGCAAAGATTCACGAGACGGCCCTTCACCACGCCGCTAAAGGAAACCATATAGAGATGATCGAGCTTCTGGTCGAGTTCGGGGGTAACGTGTTCGCCAGAGATAACCTCGGCAAAAAGCCCATCCATTACACCGGCCCTGGCTCGCCTGCAGCGCTCTGCCTCGACTTCTATGAAAGTAGGTTTTAATATGTGTTTTACATAAGCGATCATGACACGGCAGAGGTGTATCGGTCCTGTAAAAAAAAAAAAAAAGTTTAAGCTTGCTTTTATCTTAAGTTTGTAATCAGTTAATTTTTTTCGTAGATTAAGGCACTTCTTGTACGTCGCTCTGGATAAGACGTCTATTAAATGCTGTAAATGTAAATGTGTCATAAAGCACAAGTTGTAGAATTATAAGAACCTGTTGGCATTTATAATGTTTCAGAAGTATATATATATATATATATATATATATATATATATATATATATATATATATATATATATATATATATATATATATATATATTGCACTGAATATTAACCTTGAAATTAACTTAAAATTAATTTAATTAAAATTGGCTTAATTGATTATTAATTAATTAATTAATTAATTAACAGAGTATTAGAAACATTTATAAAGTTTTATAAAGGTATATATATAACCTATAGTAATTACAGAGCAATATGTGTATTTTAAAAATAATAAATAAATAAAGTAAGATTTCTGAAGTGAAGCAATGAACTGCACTCATTTTGCACTGTAAAACTCATTATTTAATGTGTGTGTGTTTGTGTGTGTGTCTGTGTTTGTGTGTGTATATGTGTGTGTGTGTGTGTGTGTGTTTGTGTAGCGGAGCCCCTCAGTCTTCAGCATTTAAGCAGGGTAGCACTCAGGAGTATTTTAGGGAAACGGGCTCTGGAGGCGGTGCCACAGCTGGGTCTGCCAAATCGTATGATCGGCTACCTCACATACACGCCCACTCCGTTACCTGAGCTCCTGACCTCACAGACATCCCCAACGCTCCTGGACAGTGAGGAGAACTAGACACTTACTCATTCCTGGAGATATATTATTATTATTATTATTATATCTCCGTAGAGCAAGCATTTATTCCTCCTGTTTCAGCATAGTATTATAATCGCTTCTCCTAGAGATTTTAACCACATCCAAAGACATCCTGTACAATCGTGCATTTGTTGTAACAGAACAACAAAAAGAACCACATACGGCTGTAAAAGTCAGTGTCCCGATACTTTTGGACATAGTGTGTGTTTCCTGGTCGAACACGAAACAAGCGTGAGATCACTTAAAGCCGCCGGAGAGGATACAATCCCGTGTTACATTTTCATCTATGTGTCAAATATGTTTTATTCTCGTGAATATAACGTGCAGTCTATATTGTAAATTGTACATTTGTAATCTAAATCCATCGTTGTATATATTCTGTTTAGATGTTAAAAAGTTTGTAAATGATTACATAGCACACTGTGTTTGTTTTAACATTCATTTTTAACAAGTCCGAGAGTGTAACTGATACCATGTAGCATAAAGCCAGCAGTGGAAAAACTTGAATGTGTATTTTTTTTTTTCCCATTTATGTGTTGTTTTGGTAATACTCGTTGTTTTAAAAATAATGGAACTTCTTGGTAAATTTGCACAGTCTGTTTTCAAGCTGATGTTTCTGACGTACAGAAAATACATCATATTTAAGTCATGCACTGGGCAGTGACATCATATATATATATATATATATATATATATATATATATGTATATGTATATATATATATATATATATGTATGTATATATGTGTGTGTGTGTGTGTGAGACAAGTAAAAAGCTTTATTTATTTTTACATATAATAAACCTATGATGCTGCAAAAAAAAAACTGTTGGAAACCTTTGCAGAAAAACAAGGATTTTTTATTATTATTTAATTACTGGTATTAATTAATAATATAGTTAATTACTTATAACTATTATATAGTGGAGCACGGTGGCTTAGTGGTTAGCACGTTCGCCTCACACCACCAGGGTCTGGGTTTCGATTCCCGTCTCGGCCATGTGTGTGTGTGTGGAGTTTGCTTGTTCTCCCCGTGCCACAGGGGGTTTTTTTCTCCGGGTTCTCCTGGTTTCCCTCCCCCGGTCCAAAAACATGCACGGTAGGTTGATTGGCACCTTGGAGAATTTTCCTAGTGTGTGAATGTGTGTGTGATTGTGAGTGAGTGTGTGTGTCCTGCGATGGGTTGGCATTCCATCCAGGGTGTATCCTGCCTTAATGCTCATAGACACCTGAGATAGGCACAGACTCCCCGTGACCCGAGGGAAGATCAGATAAAGCGCTAGAAGATGAATGAATGAATGAATGAACTATTATATGATTAATAATTAAACAACGGTCATCAGCATCCAGGAGGAAAGATGGCAGTCTTCTCTAAAGCGGAGTAAAATGAAATGTTATTTGAACCGCCGAATAAGAAGTAAAGCCCTCCACACTGTCAGGAAGCACAGCCGTACACTGAAGCGATCCGGGCTGTGTTTACCACCCGTATTTCAATGTTAAGTCCCACCTTTTGTCGAATGATTGGCTAATGTAAGACATTGTTCTGCATTCTGATTGGCCAATATTTTCCACGAGCGCGACAGAGCTGGACTTTAGACCAATCATGCTAAGAGAGGCGGGATTTGGGGAATATGGGTGTTAAAGGAAAACGCTGCTAATTCTGGGAGAAAAGCTGAGCAGACAACTTAGAAACGAACTTTATTATTTCTTCTATAGTTTTATACATCTGTAGTTTGTTTGGTACAGAGAGTGAATTTATTGTGTATTACACATTGCCGTGCAAAGTCCTGCTATATTGATGGGGAAAAAAACATGTATGTAGAAAGATTAAGTAATTAGCATTCATAAGCTAACATACAGCCGGGGAGTGGGAGACCTGCAGCTACACTGGGTGAGTTGCCTTTTAGATGATTTTTATGTTTAAAATGCGTAGTTTATAATTTAACAAGGTTCGTTTTATTCAATTCGTACTTTTCAATTCGCTTATTAACGAACTAATCGTTTAGCCAATGAGTCAACTGAATCGGCCCCATGGCCTTTTAGTCTGCAATGGAGATTTATTTTATATAATAAAGCGACATTTAATTCATTTACATAAAAACACACATTTAAAACTAATGTATTGGGGAGTTACAAAGTTCTTTATTTAAGTTAAGTTTTAAGTTTTCGAAAAACTCATGATGTACATGATGTTTCTTGTCCTAGCTCCCACCCAAAGTAGTTCGCTTCATTCTGTGTTTAACAACTTGATTCTGTATTTAAAGTGGCAGATGTTACACTTGTTTTCTTATTAAACTAATGTTCTCCCTGTGTGTTAGTTCTGTTTATGATACAAGTTTGTTTGTTTGCACGTTTTCCTGTCGTGCGGCTTTGTTTTGGGGTAGTGGCTCTGCGTGGAGTCGACTCGAGTCGACACTGAGCTCGTCGACTCGGCTCGGAGTCGATTCCATGTTGCAGTGTGGCTCACTTGGGGCAGAGGGAAATGACCCTTTCATGGCTGCCACATACATTTTTTTTTCTTATTCAACAACAATCTCCACCTTTGGGTATTGTGTCTCATTGAGGTGCATACAGATGTATAAGCATTTAGCCTTTATCTTGAGTGATGTACAGGTGAGCAGTTAAGGGCCTTGATCAGGGGCCCGGAGTAACACTGGTGCGTGTTGGATAAAAGTATGGTGGTGGTTGTGGTTGTGTAAGAGAAAGGAATGGGCGGATAGATGGAGTTTCTGGATCAGTTGTAGCTACGTGGGTAGGCGTATCCAGGTACTGAATAGCTATAAACTTGGCTGAACAGATGACAGGTGCAGAATATATGACACTTTAAGTATATATTTGCTGGGATGGTTTAGTGTTAATATGCGTAATATAATCTGGTACAACACTGAGCATGCACTTTGCAGATTAGCACGGTTGGTGTGCAGCTGATGATGACACTCCCGTTGAACATAGCGAAGACCGCCAGCATTAGAATTGAGTCCAGCGTGAAATGAAGAAGAAAGTTAACGTCGGTTATGTAACTCAGTGATGTAAAATTACCGCCATCGTTAATGTTGTGCGTTATATAAAGCTTGTCATGTGTTGGAGATCTTATGTAATGAAGCCATGTTGCTATTTTAAATTGATTTCCAGTGCTCAATCTGCAATGTCGATCCGTGTCGGACCACCAGCTCCTCCTCCTCCTCCTCTCTACCCGCTTTCTCTTTAACTTGGTGCTTTTAAAGTGTAAATGTAAATAGATTGGATTATTTATTTATTCCCCCCCAATATGATTCGTAACCGGGTGTTCTTTTTTCCCTGTCCAGGTGAAACGACGCAAACAGAATGACCGAGTATAAACTGGTGGTGATGGGAGACGGTGGCGTAGGGAAGAGTTCGCTGACCATCCAGTTCATCCATAATCATTTTGTGGATGAATATGACCCAAACATTGAGGTATACGCTGCACGGCCCGGATCATCGGTAAACCACGAATATCCCAACTTAAACGCTATGTAAAGTATCCCCACAGTGTCCACACTGGCTAGCTATCACCTATCACATGACTGCTTCTAATCTGGGAGGGTGAAGCCTAACCTGAGCTCCATCTGAAACACGTGATGCCGAAAGTGCTGTCAGGCCTCTTTCGCTAACCTAGATTATTATTTTATTTAATTTTTTTGGGTTGTAATATTTAAGGCACATTCCTCCTTTTCAGAGAGTGTATTGAACGCCTTCGTTAAGGGTTTAATGATGACCTATTAGGTGTGGTGGATGAAGTGCACGAGGAAAAGTACAGACAGACGTGGTAAAATGTTTCCCCAGTTAAATAAGTAAAAGTACAACCATATTTGCCTTCAAATGTTTTTAATTCTCCAAAGTACTTTTATTACGACTAGAATGTTCCTGTTATCGTTTTTGTTGCACTTAATCCGCTCAGTTTATGTGTGGGGGGAATGTTAGTCCTTGCACAGCAGTCTATTAATAGAATGAGACGAACAATGATGTCCATTACAATTGACATCAAATACTTATCACGTAATGAAGGAATCGAATGTTGTGGAATGTTAGAGTTTCTTCCATCATTTATTCCTCTCAACAACAAACGTTCGGGATGAAGTAATCTACACGCAATACGCCAGATCAGATGCACATTTCTATTACCAGGAGAAAATCCCTCCAAAGTGCCCAACCTGTCAAATCCCGATATCCATTAAGCATATGTTGATGGATTGTAAAACATACAGCACTTGTTTTATTCTGTTGAAAAGGTTTTAAATCAAGAAAAAATGAACCGTAAACATCTCAAACATCTCTTATTTCGCGTAATAAAATCTAGATCCCGTCATGAACATAGTACAGCGTTAAGAAACTAAAATCCCCTGATTGGTCAAGCACGCAGAAAACCACCAATCACGTTTTTGTCCAGTCCTAAATAAAAAGCAACGGATAATTTTTAATAAGTGGTCGTCTAAATAATAGGATATTTGACTTTAAAATGTAATAAAGTCTGTCTCCGCTATTGGAAATGGATAAGTAAAGTACAAAAAAGATGCAAAACAGCTATTTAAGTACAGGAACGAATTGCATTTACTTTATTACTGTCCACCACTGAGGAAAACCACTAACTGTGCCGTGTAGGAGTACGAACCCTGGCTTAAGTAAATGTGCAAAGATTCTAAAATTATTTGTAAACCCAAGACAGAATTTAAAAAATACTTTAAAAATACTGGTGCATCTAGCATAGCACGTCTTTCCCCTTACCACTGTGAGTTTTTATTGACCGGCTGCGTTTTTGTTCAGGACTGTTACAGGAAGCAGGTGGTAATCGACGGAGAGACGTGTTTGCTGGGCATCCTGGACACAGCCGGACAGCAGGAGTACGACGGCATGAGGGACCATTACATAAGGACTGGCGAGGGCTTTCTCTGCGTGTTTGCCATCAACGACACCAAGTCCTTCGCAGACGTCCATTTGTACAGGTGGGGGGAATCGCGTGGGGCAATTAAGACATCTGTTTTTAAGTGCTTTATTTTTCTACATTACACACCATCAACTTCAAAATAGTCCCATTGTAGCACTCCTAGCAGTCCTTCCACTTCTGGAATATGTCCTTTTCGGTCCCTCTGCGGAAATTTTCCATTATTTACATTCAGAACGAGGACTCTGAAATTTTTCGAGCCGTGCGTTATCAGTGGTTGGGGGGGGGGGGTTGACGGTGTAGACTTTCTGCCCATACTTTCTTTCATACTTTTTCGTTTCTCATTTGCTACTCATTTGGAATAATTCATTATTTTTATTTCCTTAATAAATTTTTTTATTTATACTTCCTTATTTGCATTCTTTGCACATTGAATATGTGATTCCTTAATTTCCAGGGAACAAATCAAGCGAGTGAAGGGCTCCGACAACGTTCCCATGCTTCTGGTTGGAAACAAATGCGATTTGGCCAGAACCGTCGACACCAAGCAGGCTCAGGAACTAGCCAGGAGCTATGGCATCGAGTTTGTAGAAACTTCAGCAAAGACCAGACAGGTAAGCAAAAAAATAAACAAACAAATAAATAAAGTGGTGTTTTTCATCTTAGCTTTTACAAGACTTTTAATATTTGTAAAGTAACGGTTAGTTATTTTGTCCACTTAAGTGCAATTTTTTAAAATAATTTTTCTTTCGAACAGGGAGTAGAAGATGCTTTTTACACCTTGGTTCGGGAGATCAAGTTTTATAAAGGTATATATATATATATATTATACATACATACATATTCATATATAAACAAATTGAGAAAAATAGCATGTGTGTGGAATGTCTATGTGACTATACAAAAAAACCCATAGTAATTACAGAGCAAAATGTGTACAAAAATAAAATAAAAATGTAAAATTAGAGAATGAGGCTTTCTGGAGTGAAGCAATGAAATGCATTCATTTTGCTCTGAAATCATTATTTAATGTGTATATCTTTGTGTGTGTGTGTGTGTGTGTGTGTGTAGCGGAGCCCCTCAGTCTTCAGCATTTAAGCAGGGTAGCACTCAGGCGTATTTTAGGGAAACGGGCTCTGGAGGCGGTGCCACAGCTGGGTCTGCCAAATCGTATGATCGGCTACCTCACATACACGCCCACTCCGTTACCTGAGCTCCTGACCTCACAGACATCCCCAACGCTCCTGGACAGTGAGGAGAACTAGACACTTACTCATTCCTGGAGATATATCATTATTATTATTATTATTATTATTATTTTATCTCCGTAGAGCAAGCATTTATTCCTCCTGTTTCAGCATAGTATTATAATCGCTTCTCCTAGAGATTTTTATCAAACCTCCTGTAACAGACTCTCATTTAATCTAATCTCTCCTTCAATGCCACACATTCTCACCATTCTTCTTTTTTATCAATCTGCCAGTCTCACACACACACACACAAACTCTATCCCTCTCTTACGCCTCCTGTCTTCCTACTATAGAAGCGCATCTTGAGCCAGCTTGGGTCTCCTATTCCAAGTGAAGGGAAAATTCAAATCTACCACATCCAAAGACATCCTGTACAATCGTGCATTTGTTGTAACAGAACAACAAAAAGAACCACATACGGCTGTAAAAGTCAGTGTCCCGATACTTTTGGACATAGTGTGTGTTTCCTGGTCGAACACGAAACAAGCGTGAGATCACTTAAAGCCGCCGGAGAGGATACAATCCCATGTTACATTTTCATCTATGTGTCAAATATGTTTTATTCTCGTGAATATAACGTGCAGTCTATATTGTAAATTGTACATCCATCGTTGTATACGATTACATAGCACGCTGTGTTTGTTTTAACATTTATTTTTAATAAGTCGGAGAGTGTCACTGATGCCATGTATCATAAAACCAGCAGTGGAAAAACATGAATATGTTTTTTTTCCCATTTATGTGTTGTTTTGGTAATACTCGTTGTTTTCAAAATAATGGAACTTCTTGGTAAATTTGCAGAGTCTGTTTTCAAGCTGATGTTTCTGACGTATAGAAAATACACTATATTTTTCATGAGCTGGGCAGTGACATCATATATTATATATATATATATATATATATATATATATATATATATATATATATATATATATATATAATGTGTGTGTGTGTGTGTGCGCACATATATAACCTATGATGCTGCAAAACTGTTGGAGACCTTTGCAGAAAAACTTGAGGAAAAACAAGGATTTTAAAAAATTATTTAATAACTGGTATTGATTAATAATATAATTATTTCATTAGAACTATTATATGATGAATCTTTAAAGAACAAACATCATCAGCATCCAGGAGGAAAGATGGCAGTCTTCTCTAAAGCGGAGTAAAATGAAATGTTATTTGAACCGCCGAATAAGAAGTAAAGCCCTCCACACTGTCAGGAAGCACAGCCGTACACTGAAGCGATCCGGGCTGTGTTTACCACCCGTATTTCAATGTTAAGTCCCACCTTTTGTCGAATGATTGGCTAATGTAAGACATTTTCTGCATTCTGATTGGCCAATATTTTCCACGGGCGCGACAGAGCTGGACTTTAGACTAATCATGCTAAGAGAGGCGGGATTTGGGGAATATGGGTGTTAAAGGAAAACGCTGCTAATTCTGGGAGAAAAGCTGAGCAGACAACTTAGAAACGAACTTTATTATTTCTTCTATAGTTTTATACATCTGTAGTTTGTTTGGTACAGAGAGTGAATTTATTGTGTATTACACATTGCCGTGCAAAGTCCTGCTATATTGATGGGGAAAAAAACATGATTCTATGTAGAAAGATTAAGTAATTAGCATTCATAAGCTAACATACAGCCGGGGAGTGGGAGACCTGCAGCTACACTGGGTGAGTTGCCTTTTATATGATTTTTATGTTTAAAATGCGTAGTTTATAATTTAACAAGGTTCGTTTTATTCTGTTCGTACTTTTCAATTCGCTTATTAACGAACTAATCGTTTAGCCAATGAGTCAACTGAATCGGCCCTATGGCCTTTTAGTCTGCAATGGAGATTTATTTTATATAATAAAGGGACATTTAATTCATTTACATAAAAAACACACATTTTAAACTAATGTATTGGGGAGTTACAAAGTTCTTTATTTAAGTTAAGGACTTGTAATTGAGTCGTCGTACCGTAACGTGAATCGACACCCCACCCATGTGGAATCGGTTCTACACCATTTAAAGTGACATAGCACGAAATTCCGGGAATGTTTTTTTTATTATTATTTATTTTACTTCAGTGCGTGATCTAAATGCACCTTTTATACACTAAAAAGCATTTTCGAAAAACTCATGATGTACATGATGTTTCTTGTCCTAGCTCCCACCCAAAGTAGTTCGCTTCATTCTATGTTTAACAACTTGATTCTGTATTTAAAATGGCAGATGTTACACTAAGGAATGTATTGTTTTCTTATTAAACTAATGTTCTCCCTGTGTGTTAGTTCTGTTTATGATACAAGTTTGTTTGTTTGCACGTTTTCCTGTTGTGCGGCTTTGTTTTGGGGTAGTGGCTCTGCGTGGAGTCGACTCGAGTCGACACTGAGCTCGTCGACTCGAGTCGACACTGAGCTCGTCGACTCGGCTCGGAGTCGATTCCATGTTGCAGTGTGGCTCACTTGGGGCAGAGGGAAATGACCCTTTCATGACTGCCACATACATTTTTTTTTCTTATTCAACAACAATCTCCACCTTTGGGTATTGTGTCTCATTGAGGTGCATACAGATGTATACGCATTTAGCCTTTATCTTGAGTGATGTACAGGTGAGCAGTTAAGGGCCTTGATCAGGGGCCCGGAGTAAAACTGGTGCGGGTTGGATAAAAGTATGGTGGTGGTTGTGGTTGTGTAAGAGAAAGGAATGGGCGGATAGATGGAGATTCTGGATCAGTTGTAGCGACGTGGGTAGACGTATCCAGGTATTGAATAACTATAAACTTGGCTGAACAGATGACAGGTGCAGAATATATGACACTTTAAGTATATATTTGCTGGGATGGTTTAGTGTTAATATGCGTAATATAATCTGGTACAACACTGAGCATGCACTTTGCAGATTAGCACAGTTGGTGTGCAGCTGATGAGGACACTCCCGTTGAACATAGCGAAGACTGCCAGCATTAGAATTGAGTCCAGCGTGAAATGAAGAAAATTAACGTCGGTTATGAAACTCAGTGATGTAAAATCACCGCCATCGTTAATGTTGTGCGTTATATAAAGCATGTGTTGGAGATCTTATGTAATGAAGCCATGTTGCTATTGTAAATTGATTTCCAGTGCTCAATCTGCAATGCCGATCCGTGTCGGACCACCAGCTCCTCCTCCTCTCTACCCGCTTTCTCTTTAACTTGGTGCTTTTAAAGGACCTTGGATGGTGTAATGTAAATAGATTGGATTATTTATTTATCCCCCCCCATATGATTATTAACCGGGTGTTCTTTTTTTCCCTGTCCAGGTGAAACGACGCAAACAGAATGACCCCGTATAAACTGGTGGTGATGGGAGACGGTGGCGTAGGGAAGAGTTCGCTGACCATCCAGTTCATCCATAATCATTTTGTGGATGAATATGACCCAAACATTGAGGTATACGCTGCACGGCCCGGATCATCCGTAAACCTACGAATATCCCAACTTAAACGCTATGTAAAGTATCCCCACAGTGTCCACACTGGCTAGCTATCACCTATCACATGACTGCTTCTAATCTGGGAGGGTGAAGCCTAACCTGAGCTCCATCTGAAACACGTGATGCCGAAAGTGCTGTCAGGCCTCTTTCGCTAACCTAGATTATTATTTTATTTAATTTTTTTGGGTTGTAATATTTAAGGCACATTCCTCCTTTTCAGAGAGTGTATTGAACGCCTTCGTTAAGGGTTTAATGATACCTATTAGGTGTGGTGGATGAAGTGCACGAGGAAAAGTACAGACAGACGTGGTAAAATGTTTCCCCAGTTAAATGAGTAAAAGTACAACCATATTTGCCTTCAAATGTTTTTAATTCTCCAAAGTACTTTGCTTTTATTACGACTAGAATGTTCCTGTTATCGTTTTTGTTGCACTTAATCCGCTCAGTTTATGTGGGGGGGGAATGTTAGTCCTTGCACAGCAGTCTATTAATAGAATGAGACGAACAATGATGTCCATTACAATTGACATCAAATACTTATCACGTAATTAAGGAATCGAATGTTGTGGAAAGTTAGAGTTTCTTCCATCATTTATTCCTCTCAACAACAAACGTTCGGGATAAAGTAATCTACCTGTCAAATCCCGATATCCATTAAGCATATGTTGATGGATTGTAAAACATACAGCACTTGTTTTATTCTGTTGAAAAGGTTTTAAATCAAGAAAAAATGAACCGTAAACATCTCAAACATCTTTTATGTCGCGTAATAAAATCTAGATCCCGTCATGAACATAGTACAGCGTTAAGAAACTAAAATCCCCTGATTGGTCAAGCACGCAGAAAACCACCAATCACGTTTTTGTCCAGTCCTAAATAAAAAGCAACGGATAATTTTTAATAAGTGGTCGTCTAAATAATAGGATATTTGACTTTAAAATGTAATAAAGTCTGTCTCCGCTATTGGAAATGGATAAGTAAAGTACAAAAAAGATGCAAAACAGCTATTTAAGTACAGGAACGAATTGCATTTACTTTATTACTGTCCACCACTGAGGAAAACCACTAACTGTGCCGTGTAGGAGTACGAACCCTGGCTTAAGTAAATGTGCAAAGATTCTAAAATTATTTGTAAACCCAAGACAGAATTTTAAAAATACTGGTGCGTCTAGCATAGCACGTCTTTCCCCTTACCACTGTGAGTTTTTATTGACCGGCTGCGTTTTTGTTCAGGACTCGTACAGGAAGCAGGTGGTAATCGACGGAGAGACGTGTTTGCTGGACATCCTGGACACAGCCGGACAGCAGGAGTACGACGGCATGAGGGACCATTACATAAGGACTGGCGAGGGCTTTCTCTGCGTGTTTGCCATCAACGACACCAAGTCCTTCGCGGACGTGCATTTGTACAGGTGGGGGGAATCGCGTGGGGCAATTAAGACATCTGTTTTTAAGTGCTTTATTTTTCTACATTACACACCATCAAATTCAAAATAGTCCCATTGTAGCACTCCTAGCAGTCCTTCCACTTCTGGAATATGTCCTTTTCGGTCCCTCTGCGGAAATTTTCCATTATTTACATTCAGAACGAGGACTCTGAAATTTTTCGAGCCGTGCGTTATCAGTGGTTGGGGGGGGGGGGGGGGGGGGGGGTTTGACGGTGTAGACTTTCTGCCCATACTTTCTTTCATACTTTTTCGTTTCTCATTTGCTACTCATTTGGAATAATTCATTATTTTTATTTCCTTAATAAATTTTTTTATTTATACTTCCTTATTTGCATTCTTTGCACATTGAATATGTGATTCCTTAATTTCCAGGGAACAAATCAAGCGAGTGAAGGGCTCCGACAACGTTCCCATGGTTCTGGTTGGAAACAAATGCGATTTGGCCAGAACCGTCGACACCAAGCAGGCTCAGGAATTAGCCAGGAGCTATGGCATCGAGTTTGTAGAAACTTCAGCCAAGACCAGACAGGTAAGCAAAAAAATAAACAAACAAATAAATAAAGTGGTGTTTTTCATCTTAGCTTTTACAAGACTTTTAATATTTGTAAAGTAACGGTTAGTTATTTTGTCCACTTAAGTGCAATTTTTAAAATAATTTTTCTTTCAAACAGGGAGTCGAAGATGCTTTTTACACCTTGGTTCGGGAGATCAAGTTTTATAAAGGTATATATATATATATATATATATATATATATATATATATATATATATACATACATACATATTCATATATAAACAAATTGAGAAAAATAGCATGTGTGTGGAATGTCTATGTGACTATACAAAAAAACCCATAGTAATTACAGAGCAAAATGTGTACAAAAATAAAATAAAAATGTAAAATTAGAGAATGAGGCTTTCTGGAGTGAAGCAATGAAATGCATTCATTTTGCTCTGAAATCATTATTTAATGTGTGTGTGTGTGTGTGTGTGTGTGTGTGTGTGTGTGTGTGTGTGTGTGTGTGTGTGTGTGTAGCGGAGCCCCTCAGTCTTCAGCATTTAAGCAGGGTAGCACTCAGGCGTATTTTAGGGAAACGGGCTCTGGAGGCGGTGCCACAGCTGGGTCTGCCAAATCGTATGATCGGCTACCTCACATACACGCCCACTCCGTTACCTGAGCTCCTGACCTCACAGACATCCCCAACGCTCCTGGACAGTGAGGAGAACTAGACACTTACTCATTCCTGGAGATATATCATTATTATTATTATTATTATTATTATTCTTTTATCTTTATATAGCAAGCATTTATTCCTCCTGTTTCAGCATAGTATTATAATCGCTTCTCCTAGAGATTTTTATCAAACCACCTGTAACAGACTCTCATTTAATCTAATCTCTCCTTCAATGCCACTCATTCTCACCATTCTTCTTTTTTTATCAATCTGCCAGTCTCAAACACACACACACAAACTCTATCCCTCTCTTACGCCTCCTGTCTTCCTACTATAGAAGCGCATCTTGAGCCAGCTTGGGTCTCCTATTCCATGTGAATGGAAAATTCAAATCTACCACATCCAAAGACATCCTGTACAATCGTGCATTTGTTGTAACAGAACAACAAAAAGAACCACACACGGCTGTAAAAGTCAGTGTCCCGATACTTTTGGACATAGTGTGTGTTTCCTGGTCGAACACGAAACAAGCGTGAGATCACTTAAAGCCGCCGGAGAGGATACAATCCCATGTTACATTTTCATCTATGTGTCATATATGTTTTATTCTCGTGAATATAACGTGCAGTCTATATTGTAAATTGTACATTTGTAATCTAAATCCATCGTTGTATACGATTACATAGCACACTGTGTTTGTTTTAACATTTATTTTTAACAAGTCCGAGAGTGTCACTGATGCCATGTATCGTAAAACCAGCAGTGGAAAAACATGAATGTTTTTTTTTTTCCCATATATGTGTTGTTTTTGTAATACTCGTTGTTTTCAAAATAATGGAATTTCTTGGTAAATTTGCAGAATCTGTTTTCAAGCTGACGTTTCTGACGTATAGAAAATACACTATATTTGTCATGAGCTGGGCAGTGACATCATATATATATATATATATGTGTATATGTGTGTGTGTGCGCACATATATAACCTATGATGCTGCAAAACTGTTGGAGACCTTTGCAGAAAAACTTGAGGAAAAACAAGGATTTTTAAAAATTATTTAATAACTGGTATTAATTAATAATATAATTATTTCATAAGAACTATTATATGATGAATCTTTAAAGAACAAACATCATCAGCATCCAGGAGGAAAGATGGCAGTCTTCTCTAAAGCGGAGTAAAATGAAATGTTATTTGAACCGCCGAATAAGAAGTAAAGCCCTCCACACTGTCAGGAAGCACAGCCGTACACTGAAGCGATCCGGGCTGTGTTTACCACCCGTATTTCAATGTTAAGTCCCACCTTTTGTCGAATGATTGGCTAATGTAAGACATTTTCTGCATTCTGATTGGCCAATATTTTCCACGGGCGCGACAGAGCTGGACTTTAGACCAATCATGCTAAGAGAGGCGGGATTTGGGGAATATGGGTGTTAAAGGAAAACGCTGCTAATTCTGGGAGAAAAGCTGAGCAGACAACTTAGAAACGAACTTTATTATTTCTTCTATAGTTTTATACATCTGTAGTTTGTTTGGTACAGAGAGTGAATTTATTGTGTATTACACATTGCCGTGCAAAGTCCTGCTATATTGATGGGGAAAAAAACATGTATGTAGAAAGATTAAGTAATTAGCATTCATAAGCTAACATACAGCCGGGGAGTGGGAGACCTGCAGCTACACTGGGTGAGTTGCCTTTTATATGATTTTTATGTTTAAAATGCGTAGTTTATAATTTAACAAGGTTCGTTTTATTCTATTCGTACTTTTCAATTCGCTTATTAACGAACTAATCGTTTAGCCAATGAGTCAACTGAATCGGCCCTATGGCCTTTTAGTCTGCAATGGAGATTTATTTTATATAATAAAGGGACATTTAATTCATTTACATAAAAAACACACATTTTAAACTAATGTATTGGGGAGTTACAAAGTTCTTTATTTAAGTTAAGGACTTGTAATTGAGTCGTCGTACCGTAACGTGAATCGACACCCCACCCATGTGGAATCGGTTCTACACCATTTAAAGTGACATAGCACGAAATTCCGGGAATGTTTTTTTTAATTATTATTTATTTTACTTCAGTGCGTGATCTAAATGCACCTTTTATACACTAAAAAGAATTTTCGAAAAACTCATGATGTACATGATGTTTCTTGTCCTAGCTCCCACCCAAAGTAGTTCGCTTCATTCTATGTTTAACAACTTGATTCTGTATTTAAAATGGCAGATGTTACACTAAGGAATGTATTGTTTTCTTATTAAACTAATGTTCTCCCTGTGTGTTAGTTCTGTTTATGATACAAGTTTGTTTGTTTGCACGTTTTCCTGTTGTGCGGCTTTGTTTTGGGGTAGTGGCTCTGCGTGGAGTCGACTCGAGTCGACACTGAGCTCGTCGACTCGGATCGGAGTCGATTCCATGTTGCAGTGTGGCTCACTTGGGGCAGAGGGAAATGACCCTTTCATGACTGCCACATACATTTTTTTTTTCTTATTCAACAACAATCTCCACCTTTGGGTATTGTGTCTCATTGAGGTGCATACAGATGTATACGCATTTAGCCTTTATCTTGAGTGATGTACAGGTGAGCAGTTAAGGGCCTTGATCAGGGGCCCGGAGTAACACTGGTGCGGGTTGGATAAAAGTATGGTGGTGGTTGTGGTTGTGTAAGAGAAAGGAATGGGCGGATAGATGGAGATTCTGGATCAGTTGTAGCGACGTGGGTAGACGTATCCAGGTATTGAATAACTATAAACTTGGCTGAACAGATGACAGGTGCAGAATATATGACTCTTTAAGTATATATTTGCTGGGATGGTTTAGTGTTAATATGCGTAATATAATCTGGTACAACACTGAGCATGCACTTTGCAGATTAGCACAGTTGGTGTGCAGCTGATGAGGACACTCCCGTTGAACATAGCGAAGACCGCCAGCATTAGAATTGAGTCCAGCGTGAAATGAAGAAGAAAATTAACGTCGGTTATGAAACTCAGTGATGTAAAATCACCGCCATCGTTAATGTTGTGCGTTATATAAAGCTTGTCATGTGTTGGAGATCTTATGTAATGAAGCCATGTTGCTATTTTAAATTGATTTCCAGTGCTCAATCTGCAATGCCGATCCGTGTCGGACCACCAGCTCCTCCTCCTCCTCCTCTCTACCCGCTTTCTCTTTAACTTGGTGCTTTTAAAGGACCTTGGATGGTGTAATGTAAATAGATTGGATTATTTATTTATTCCCCCCCAATATGATTATTAACCGGGTGTTCTTTTTTCCCTGTCCAGGTGAAACGACGCAAACAGAATGACCGAGTATAAGCTGGTGGTGGTGGGAGCCGGTGGCGTAGGGAAGAGTGCGCTGACCATCCAGCTCATCCAGAATCATTTTGTGGATGAATATGACCCAACCATTGAGGTATACGCTGCACGGCCCGGATCATCCGTAAACCACGAATATCCCAACTTAAACGCTATGTAAAGTATCCCCACAGTGTCCACACTGGCTAGCTATCACCTATCACATGACTGCTTCTAATCTGGGAGGGTGAAGCCTAACCTGAGCTCCATCTGAAACACGTGATGCCGAAAGTGCTGTCAGGCCTCTTTCGCTAACCTAGATTATTATTTTATTTAATTTTTTTGGGTTGTAATATTTAAGGCACATTCCTCCTTTTCAGAGAGTGTATTGAACGCCTTCGTTAAGGGTTTAATGATGACCTATTAGGTGTGGTGG